>JAKOGQ010000464.1:0-85383 GCA_022457205.1 Saccharum spontaneum
AAAACAAATAGTGAAAATAAAAAAAGTTTGATTCCTACTAGTGCCTTTTGGAAAAATCAGGGAAAATTTAGGAAAAAGGAAAATTCTGGGTTATTTGCTTGTTCTGTGCGTTCTTTCTATCGTCCTTTGTTTTCACATTGTTGCGCTACGTCTCGACACGTCTTAGCCAGCAGCTGTGATTTGTACTTTGGATCCGGATTGAACAATCACTAATCTGCACTCGTTAATTGCTAATCCTTGTTGTCATATTATGTGCCTACCCATAGCTCCACTTATTCTTCTATCAGCACAGGTTCATCTTGCAACTGTTACCCACGCTCAACAACAGATTGCTTCGCCCTCTTTGGTTTCATCAAAATTGCAAAAAAAAATTCAGGAAAATAAAGAAAAAAATTGTCAAAGTTTTTACACGCTTTCCAGAGAACGTGTTGTATTTCTATAGACCACATCCCACCTCAGTTGTAGGTGCCAATTTTTGTGGTTGCATCTTTTTTGATCCTTTTTCAGAGAAAAATAAAAATATAGTGAAAATAAAAAAAGTTTGATTCCTACTAGTGCCTTTTGGAAAAATCAGGGAAAAATTTAGGAAAAAGGAAAATTCTGGGTTATTTGCTTGTTCTGTGCGTTCTTACCATCGTCCTTTGTTTTCACCTTGTTGCGCTACGTCTCGACACGTCTTGGCCAGCAGCTGTTATTTGTACTTTGGATCCGGATTGAACAATCGCTAATCTGTACTCGTTAATTGCTAATCCTTATTGTCATATTGTGTGCCTACCCATAGCTCCAAATATTCTTTTATCAGCGCAGGTTCATCTTGCAACTGTTACCCATGCTCAACAATATATTGCTTCGCCCTGTTTGGTTTCATCAAAATTACTAAAAAAATTTAGAAAATAAAGAAAAAAATTGTCAAAGTTTTTGCACGCTTTTCAGAGAACGTGTTGTATTTCTGTAGACCGCATCCCACCTCAGTCGTAGGTGCCAATTTTTGTGGTTGCATCTTTTTTGATCCTTGTTCAGAGAAAAATAAAAAAAATGGTGAAAAAATAAAAAAGTTTGATTCCTACTAGTGCATTTTGGAAAAATCAGTGAAAAATTCAGGAAAAAAGGAAAATTCCGGGTTATTTGCCTCTTCTGTGCGTTCTTTCCATCGTCCTTTGTTTTCACCTTGTTGCGCAAGGTCTCGACACGTCTTAGCCAGCAGCTATGATTCGTACTTTGGATCTGGATTGAACAATCGCTAATCTGCACTCGTTAATTGCTAATCCTTGGTGTCATATTGTGTGCCTACCAATAGCTCCACATATTCTTTTATCACCACAGGTTCATCTTGCAACTGTTACCCATGCTCAACAACAGATTGCTTCGCCCTGTTTGGTTTCATCAAAATTGCCAAAAAATTCAGGAAAATAAAGAAAAAAATTGTCAAAGTTTTTGCACGCTTTTCAGAGAACGTGCTGTATTTCTGTAGACCGCATCCCACCTCAGTTGTGGGTGCCAATTTTTGTGGTTGCATCTTTTTTATCCTTGTTCAGAGAAAAATAAAAAAAAAAGTGAAAAAATAAAAAAGTTTGATTCCTACTAGTGCCTTTTGGAAAAATCAGGGAAAATTTTAGGAAAAAGGAAAATTCCGGATTATTTGCTTGTTCTGTGCATTCTTTCCATCGTACTTTGTTTTCACCTTGTTGCGCTACGTCTCGACATGTCTTAGCCAGCAGCTGTGATTTGTACTTTGGATGCGGATTGAACCATCGGTAATCTGCACTCGTTAATTGCTAATACTTGCTGTCATATTCTGTGCCTACCCATAGCTCCACATATTCTTCTATCAGCACAGGTTCATCTTGCAACTGTTACCCACGCTCAACAATAGATTGCTTCGCCCTGTTTGGTTTCATCACAATTACCAAAAAAATTCAGGAAAATAAAGAAAAAATTGTCAAAGTTTTTGCACGCTTTTCACAGAACGTGCTGTATTTCTGTAGACCGCATCCCACCTCAGTCGTAGGTGCCAATTTTTGTGGTTGCATCTTTTTTGATCCTTGTTCAGAGAAAAATAAAAAAATGGTGAAAAAATAAAAAAATTTTATTCCTACTAGTGCATTTTGGAAAAATCAGTGAAAAATTCAGGAAAAAAAGGAAAATTCTGGGTTATTTGCTTGTTTTGTGCGTTCTTTCCATCGTCCTTTGTTTTCACCTTGTTGCGCTACGTCTCGACACATCTTAGCCAGCAGCTGTGATTTGTACATTGGATCTAGATTGAACAATCGCTAATCTGCACTCGTTAATTGCTAATCCTTGCTGTCATATTCTTCTATCTGCACAGGTTCATCTTGCAACTGTTACCCACTTTCAACAATAGATTGCTTCGCCCTGTTTGGTTTCATCAAAATTACCAAAAAAATTTAGGAAAATAAAGAAAAAAATTGTCAAAGTTTTTGCACGCTTTTAAGAGAACGTGCTGTATTTCTGTAGACCGCATCCCACCTCAGTTGTAGGTGCCAAATTTTGTGGTTGCATCTTTTTTGATCCTTGTTCAGAGAAAAATAAAAAAAATGGTGAAAAAATAAAAAAGTTTGATTGCTACTAGTGCCTTTTGGAAAAATCAGTGAAAAATTCAGGAAAAAAGGAAAATTCCAGGTTATTTGCCTGTTCTGTGCGTTCTTTCCATCGTCCTTTGTTTTCACCTTGTTGCGCTAGGTCTCGACACGTCTTAGCCAGCAGCTGTGATTTGTACTTTGGATCCGGAGTGAACAATCGCTAATCTGCACTCGTTAATTGCTAATCCTTGCTGTCATATTGTGTGCCTACCACTACAAGAATCCTATTAATCAGTGATGAAATTTTTTCGTCATGGATCACTAAAAAAACATCACCAAACGGCATTTGTGACGATTTCAGATATCGTCATGGATTGAGCGTCATGGATTGACCTCCGTGACGTTTTGTCAAAAATCATCACGGATTAACATAATCCATGACGATCTTAAATCGTCACGGTAGAACCCGAGGCCCAGTTAGCCTAGCCCAATCCCATTTCTTGTGACGAAAATTAAACGTCACGAATGAATTGACACGTCATCATAGATGCTTATGTGGATGATGACGTGGACACTACCTCAATCCATTTATTGGTGGGCCAAAATCAAAGATGAGCCAATTTTTAGCCAATTTTCAGGAACTTTACAGCCCAAATTGGTCACCTAATTTTAGTGCCCTTTTCAGCCCACTACATTACTTATAGCCCATATACACAGCCTAATTTCTCACATACAGCCCACATACTAAAAACAGTAGCAGCATTTCAAATAAAAATATTTTTCCATCCAGTATCATATCACATGAATTTTCATCCAACGGCATATTACATAAATTTCCATCCAACATCAGTTATCAGTTAACATACCAACTGCATACAACCAGTTTACGATGGCACGAAACAAAAACAAATAGAGATTCCGATGACGGATTCTCAGTGACAAATAGAGATATCCTATCCTTTATTTTACTTGTTAGGAGATTTGACGTCACGGTGGACTGCTGGAGCATTTTCACCTGAACCACAAAAAAATCAGTTAGCAAAAAATATACACTATTGTACTTATTACAAGAAGATGCACTGGTGAATATATTCATTCCATTTTTTTCAAGACTATGGTGTGCAGACTAAACCTTAATAATGAGTAAAAGCAGCATCCGTGGACTTAATTGATACAAGAATAATGGCATATGCGAGTATTCAGATAATTAAAAGCAGTTAGAATAGTGGTATTTATGTTTATCAGTAAACTATCTAGCACCTCCGTAGTTACAAATGGGACAAATCTACCAATTTATGGGACAAATCATGATATTACATTACACCAGTATATTTGCATTTAGATGGGAAATTGTAGGCGTGGAACGGCGACCTGAAGATAGTCAGAATTGGGCAGCTTACCTAGATATGGCCCTGCGAGAAGTAGTAGACCTTGTCTATGACCCTGGGCACCATGACCAGCGGGCCAGCAGATTGGCACAGAGGATCGAGAGCTCCGTGTACATGTCGTTCCACCTCCGATACTGCTTCCGCCTGCAAGGGAGAGTGAGCAACGTCGAGCCATAAACACGTCAAAACCGGCCGAAGCCAAACAAACAGAAATACAAAAATTGACAAGAGTACAATTAGCTAGGATGTGGAACAATTTGTAACTTGTAAGCAAAAACAAACAGTTTCATTAATTTTTTTCTACACGGAAAATACTTTGTATCTCAGACTAATAGACTGCAATCCAATCAGAATATTTTCATTGCTGATTGACATCCAGATCACAGATGGCCATAAATTTAATCAGAGATCTGGACTAACAAATACGAGAAATAAAGAGCCAACATTCAGAGCATGCACAATGAAATGAGAAAAGAGTATTTTAAACCGAGTACATCTTAATTTGAGGACCCTTTTTTATATAATTCTATGTCATATTTACATTGAAATAGGTATCTGCCAGCTTGACAATTTGATTTATCAGGTTCGAGAGAACTGGAGGAGCAAGTTGCAGGAAACATGCAGGGAGTCACAAAAAACGGACATGATGTTGCTGTAAAGAAGTTGAAGCCTTGTTATACTGACCCAGACTACTAATTTCGAGCTCACTTTTAGGTGACTCTGGAATCAAGAACAGTCTTTATTTGTCTTGCCATTTCAACTTTGAACTCTGAATTTCTAAAAGAAGCAAGCCAGCAAAATGGGATCACATAGTCTTGACTTATCTGTACTAACAGGAAGTACAGGACATAATTGGGAAATACTACTTAAACAGAATGTGAATTTCTAAAATCAAGCAAGCCATCAAAACGGGATCACATAGTCTTGACTTATCTGTACTAACAGGGAAGTACAGGACATAGTCTCTCGCATGCATTACACTGACTGCAACTAGGAAATACTACTTGAAGCTAAATAAAGTAGCAAACTGGTACGGGATCACATAGTCTTGACTTATCTGTACTAACAGGAAGTACATGCATGACACTAACAAGAAGTACAGGCATCCTACTATATATTGCAAGTCAGGTGCAGATCAAATTGTAGAAAAGGAGTAGCATGAATCATGAAACCACAATATACCAAAATCACACCTATTTAACATATGAGTTGGGATAGGAACACGCAGATCATGGATACTCTATATACTTTTAGACAGATATTTTTTCCACAACTAATTCAACCAATTATCATACTAGATTTATTCAAACATGAGTTGGGATAGTATTTATCAAACCTTAATGCCTACTTCTAATGCAGTTCAGAGGCAAAGATAATTCTTGTTTACGTCAGTACAAGCATATGTAATGGCTGGACACACAAACATTGTTACTGGCATGAAAATTACAGACTGCAACGGTATTAAAAAAAGATGTCAATCGATAGATCATCTCCCTACACACACAAGCATCTCATGATGGCTCAAATCCAACACAAAAATTAATGGCTAGAGAAGAAGGGAGAGCTCACCTCACCTAGGAGCGGGCGAAGGGGTGAGGTCAGAGGAGGAGGACCGGCCTCCCGTCGGCTGTAGCTTGACGTCGCCGTTGCGGACGTGAGGGCAGTAGCCCCTGCACCACGCGCGCAGCTGGGGCCTGCGCTGTGCGGACGGGCCTCCATGCTGGTTCGCCCGCACCAGGGGAGGCGACTTCTCCGTCGACGAGGGACATGGTCCACGGCGCCGAAGGCTGGATCCGCGTCGTCGACAGCCGGATCCACACCTCCACGGATCTGAGGAAGACGGCGACGCGGATCCACACCCCCATGGTTCCGAGGAGGACGGGCACCGAGGGCCGGATCCGCATCACCGATGGCCGCATGCCTTGCCTCTTTGCCAAATCAGGTTCAACGTCGGTGGAGGGAGAGATTTGTGAGAGAATGAGAGAGAGCTTGTGAGGAGGAGGAGACGCAGAGAGCTAGAGAGGGCAGCAGTGGTCTGGTGTGTGAGGACGATGCTAGGGTTTCACTGGTTTTATAAGATGACGAGTGAGTATCAGCCGTTCGTGCTTTGATCCAATGGCCAGACACGAAACAGGTAGGAGTTGGGCTGAATTCAAGTGTCATTTCCGGGCCCAGTTTAGTATATAATGTTTTTCTTTTTTCTTTTACTAGCATAAATATATTTCATTTTAAAATATAAATCATAATAAATATGTTGTTTATGAAAAAGTCGTTAAAACAAAAGTTGTATGAATCATTGAGATATAGAACTTTTGTATTGGTCCTTTCTCCGTTGGAGTTCATTTGATGATTCAAAATTTGAATTTCATAATATGAAAACTTTCAAAATAATTTTGGGATAAGAACTGATTTCAAATGAAAAATTCATCAACATAAAAGTTGTATACCTCATTGATATGTACAACATTTTTTTTGATCATTTCTCCATATTACTTTGTTTGAACAACTCAAAATTTGAATTTCAAAATTTAAAAACTTGAGGCAAAAAGTTAGGGCAGTAAACGACTTCAAATGAAAAAGTCATAAATAGCAAAGATGTAAAACACATCAAGATCTACAACTTTTATTTTGGTCATTTCTTCATCCGACAAAGTGGTAGTATACATTGTTCATAAATCTATAAATCACTCACATAGTTTATGAAACTATATATGACATATGTCAATTTGTGAACAATGTTACTATCACTTTGTCAGATGAAGCAATGACCAAAATAAAAGTTTTAGATCTTGATGAGTTCTACAATTTTGTTGTTGATGACTTTTTCAGCTGAAATCATTTACTATTTCAAAATATTGTTTAAAGTTGTCTTCTCTGGGAATTCAAATTTTGACGATAATACAAAGTCACATGAAAAGATGACTAAAATAATAGCTATAAGAACATAACAAATTGATAGAGCATGATTTTAGAAAAAAATAGGAAAAAAATCGTCACATTTGAAGTTAGTACGAGGGAGAAAAACTAGTTATAAATTTTGACTACAGATTAAAAAGAGAAAACCTTGTGTTCATGTTCTTGATTTTTTAGTATTTAAATAATTTATTTTTGTACCAAAAACTCGTATGAAAAAAGTAATGTTAGAATGACATGTGGGGTCTGAGCATTCATTATATAGTACACTGGTATTTTATTTTATTATTAAAGAAAATGTCGTTTGTGATGTCATCCTACTTCCAGCGTGGCTCAACGCTTCGGAACATCTACGTGGATATGCGAACAAAGGGGAAAAGGACCACATCTACCAATATAGACATAGAAATAGCGCAGTGGTATGTCTCAATTTTCCAATCTGTTAGGTTTGGGGTTCGATCCCAACCGGCGACAGAGGTTTTGCTATTTTCTTTTTTCTTCGATAAAACGGGGAGTGATTTTAAATGGGTCAAATAATCTCAAAAAACACACAAACGCATGCTTTGCCACGGTGGTTTGTTTGCTCTGTTACCTTCTAAAGTTGCCAGGTTCGATTCCTGATGCTACATTTTATTCAAGTTTTTTTACAGGTTTGCTCGCAGTTGAGTAATCAAGAAAAGAAAATTGAAACATGCTAATACGACCCCATCAGATGCTTCTCCTACTGTTTCGTGCACTTTGCTTTGTTCAAAGAGGTCTAAGGTTCATATTCTATATATGTATAATATTTTTCCATTTTTTCAGTTTTTTTTACCCACGTGTACTAGGAGAGTAGCCTTGTGGGATATAACAATATATATTTTTTCAAAAATTATAAAAGTTCTATAATGTATGACAATCAATATTCGACTTTATAATTTAAAATTTTAGAACTTCGTGTGTTGACAATATATATTTTAATTATTAAGTTCAAATAACTTAACAAATTGTATGCTGTGTTTGATTCTTTTTGCAATCACATTTTTTTCTTTGCACTAAATATTGACAATGGGCCTATTGTTTTGGGCTAACTAGAGTATGATGAATTTAAAATCATGTACTGTGACGATTCGGATAAAATCGTCACGAGTTAGCGGGCCAAGAATATCCACTGGACACAACCATGACGAAAAATAAATTATCGTCACGGATTACATCTGTCAGTGACGATTTGTAAATTCGTCACCAAAAATTCGTCACGGATTAACAAATTTCTTGTAGTGTACCCATAGCTCCACATATTCTTCTATCAGCACAAGTCAATCTTGCAACTGTTACCCACGCTCAACAACAGATTGCGTCGCCCTGTTTGGTTTCATCAAAATTGCCAAAAAAATTCAGGAAAATAAAGAAAAAAATTATCAAAGTTTTTACACGCTTTTCAGAGAACATGTTGTATTTCTATAGACCACATCCCACCTCAGTTGTAGGTGCCAATTTTTGTGGTTGCATCTTTTTTGATCCTTGTTCAGAGAAAAATAAAAAAATAGTGAAAATAAAAAAAGTTTGATTCCTACTAGTGCCTTTTGGAAAAATCAGGGAAAATTTAGGAAAAAGGAAAATTCTGGGTTATTTGCTTGTTCTGTGCGTTCTTTCCATCGTCCTTTGTTTTCACCTTGTTGCGCTATGTCTCGACACGTCTTAGCCTGCAGCTGTGATTTGTACTTTCGATCCAGATTGAACAATCGCTAATCTGCACTCGTTAATTGCTAATCCTTGGTGTCATACTGCGTGCCTACCCATACCTCCACATTCTTCTATCAGCATAGATTCATCTTGCAACTGCTACCCACGCTCAACAATAGATTGCTTTGCCCTGTTTGGTTTCATCAAAATTACCAAAAAATTCAGGAAAGTAAAGAAAAAAATTATCAAAATTTTTGCACGCTTTTCAGAAGAACGTGCTGTATTTCTGTAGTCCACATCCCACCTCAGTTGTAGGTGCCAATTTTTGTGGTTGTATCTTTTTTGATCCTTGTTCAGAGAAAAATAAAAAATGGTGAAAAAATAAAAAAGTTTGATTCCTACTGGTGCCTTTTGGAAAAATCAGTGAAAAATTAAGGAAAAAAAGGAAAATTCCGGGTTATTTGCTTGTTCTATGCGTTCTTTCCATCGTCCTTTGTTTTCACCTTATTGCGCTACGCCTCGACACGTCTTAGCCAGCAGCTGTGATTTGTACATTGGATCCGGATTGAACAATCGCTAATCTGTACTCGATAATTGCTAATCCTTGCTGTCATATTGTGTGCCTACCCATAGCTCCACATATTCTTCTATCAGCACAGCTTCATCTTGCAACTGTTACCCACGCTCAACAATAGATTGCTTCGTCCTGTTTGGTTTCATCAAAATTACTAAAAAAATTCAAGAAAATAAAGAAAAAAATTGTCAAAGTTTTTGCACGCTTTTCAGAGAACGTGCTGTATTTCTGTAGACCGCATCCCACCTCAGTTGTAGGTGCCAATTTTTGAGGTTGCATCTTTTTTGATCCTTGTTCAGAGAAAAATAAAAAAATGGTGAAAAATAAAAAAGTTTGATTCCTACTAGTGCCTTTTGGAAAAATCAGTGAAAAATTCAGGAAGAAAAGGAAAATTCCGGGTTATTTGCTTGTTCTGTGCGTTCTTTCCATCGTCCTTTGTTTTCACCTTGTTGCGCTATGTCTCGACACGTCTTAGCCTGCAGCTATGATTTGTACTTTCGATCCAGATTGAACAATCGCTAATCTGCACTCGTTAATTGCTAATCCTTGCTGTCATACTGCGTGCCTACCCATACCTCCACATATTCTTCTATCAGCATAGATTCATCTTGCAACTGCTACCCACGCTCAACAATAGATTGCTTTGCCCTGTGTGGTTTCATCAAAATTACCAAAAAATTTAGGAAAATAAAGAAAAAAATTGTCAAAATTTTTGCACGCTTTTCAGGAGAACGTGCTGTATTTCTGTAGTCCGCATCCCACCTCAGTTGTAGGTGCCAATTTTTGTGGTTGTATCTTTTTTGATCCTTGTTCAGAGAAAAATAAAAAATGGTGAAAAATAAAAAAGTTTGATTCCTACTGGTGCCTTTTGGAAAAATCAATGAAAAATTAAGGAAAAAAAGAAAAATTCCGGGTTATTTGCTTGTTCTGTGCGTTCTTTCCATCGTCCTTTGTTTTCACCTTATTGCGCTACGCCTCGACACGTCTTAGCCAGCAGCTGTGATTTGTACTTTGGATCCGGAGTGAACATTCGCTAATCTGCACTCGTTAATTGCTAATCCTTGCTGTCATATTGTGTGCCTACCCATAGCTCCACATATTCTTCTATCAGCACAGGTCAATCTTGCAACTGTTACCCACGCTCAACAACAGATTGCATCGCCCTGTTTGGTTTCATCAAAATTGCCAAAAAAATTCAGGAAAATAAAGAAAAAAATTATCAAAGTTTTTACACGCTTTTCAGAGAACATGTTGTATTTCTATAGACCACATCCCACCTCAGTTGTAGGTGCCAATTTTTGTGATTGCATCTTTTTTTATCCTTGTTCAGAGAAAAATAAAAAAATAGTGAAAATAAAAAAGTTTGATTCCTACTGGTGCCTTTTGGAAAAATCAGGGAAAATTTAGGAAAAAGAAAAATTCTGGGTTATTTGCTTGTTCTGTGCGTTCTTTCCATCGTCCTTTGTTTTCACCTTGTTGCGCTATGTCTCGACACGTCTTAGCCTGCAGCTGTGATTTGTACTTTCGATCCAGATTGAACAATCGCTAATCTGCACTCGTTAATTGCTAATCCTTGCTGTCATACTGCGTGCCTACCCATACCTCCACATATTCTTCTATCAGCATAGATTCATCTTGCAACTGCTACCCACGCTCAACAATAGATTGCTTTGCCCTGTTTGGTTTCATCAAAATTACCAAAAAATTTAGGAAAATAAAGAAAAAAATTGTCAAAATTTTTGCACGCTTTTCAGGAGAACGTGCTGTATTTATGTAGTCCGCATCCCACCTCAGTTGTAGGTGCCAATTTTTGTGGTTGTATCTTTTTTGATCCTTGTTCAGAGAAAAATAAAAAATGGTGAAAAAATAAAAAAAGTTAGATTCCTACTGGTGCCTTTTGGAAAAATCAGTGAAAAATTAAGGAAAATAAGGAAAATTCTGGGTTATTTACTTGTTCTGTGCGTTCTTTCCATCGTCCTTTGTTTTCACCTTATGGCGCTACGCCTCGACACGTCGTAGCCAGCAGCTGTGATTTGAACTTTGGATCCGGAGTGAACAATCGCTAATCTACACTCGTTAATTGCTAATCCTTGCTGTCATATTGTGTGCCTACCCATAGCTCCGCATATTCTTCTATCAGCACAGGTCAATCTTGCAACTGTTACCCACGCTCAACAACAGATTGCGTCGCCCTGTTTGGTTTCATCAAAATTGCGAAAAAAATTCAGGAAAATAAAGAAAAAAATTATCAAAGTTTTTACACGCTTTACAGAGAACATGTTGTATTTCTGTAGACCACATCCCACCTCAGTTGTAGGTGCCAATTTTTGTGGTTGCATCTTTTTTGATCCTTGTTCAGAGAAAAATAAAAAAAATAGTGAAAATAAAAAAAGTTTGATTCCTACTGGTGCCTTTTGGAAAAATCAGGGAAAATTTAGCAAAAAGGAAAATTCCGGGTTATTTGCTTGTTCTGTGCGTTCTTTCCATCGTCCTTTGTTTTCACCTTGTTGCGCTATGTCTCGACACGTCTTAGCCTACAGCTGTGATTTGTACTTTCGATCCAGATTGAACAATTGCTAATCTGCACTCGTTAATTGCTAATCCTTGCTGTCATACTGCGTGCCTACCCATACCTCCACATATTCTTCTATCAGCATAGATTCATCTTGCAACTGCTACCCACACTCAACAATAGATTGCTTTGCCCTGTTTGGTTTCATCAAAATTACCAAAAAATTGAGGAAAATAAAGAAAAAAATTGTCAAAGTTTTTGCACGCTTTTCAGAGAACGTGCTGTATTTCTGTAGACCGCATCCCACCTCAGTTGTAGGTGCCAATTTCTGAGGTTGTATCTTTTTTGATCCTTGTTCAGAGAAAAATAAAAAAATGGTGAAAAAATAAAAAAGTTTGATTCCTACGGGTGCCTTTTGGAAAAATCAGTGAAAAATTAAGGAAAAAAAGGAAAATTCTGGGTTATTTGCTTGTTCTGTGCGTTCTTTCCATCGTCCTTTCTTTTCACCTTATTGCGCAACGCCTCGACACGTCTTAGCCAGCAGCTGTGATTTGTACTTTAGATCCGGATTGAACAATCGCTAATCTGCACTCGTTAATTGATAATCCTTGCTGTCATATTGTGTGCCTACCCATAGCTCCACATATTCTTCTATCCGCACAGGTTCATCTTGCAACTGTTACCCACGCTCAATAATAGATTGCTTCGACCTGTTTGGTTTCATCAAAATTACCAAAAAAATTTAGAAAAATAAAGAAAAAAATTGTCAAAGTTTTTACACGCTTTTCAGAGAACGTGCAGTATATCTGTAGACCGCATCCCACCTCAGTTGTAGGTGCCAATTTTTGAGGTTGCATCTTTTTTTATCCTTGTTCAGAGAAAAATAAAAAAATGGTGAAAAAATAAAAAAGTTTGATTCATACTAGTGCCTTTTGGAAAAATCAGTGAAAAATTCTGGAAGAAAAGAAAAATTTCGGGTTATTTGCATGTTCTGTGCGTTCTTTCCATCGTCCTTTGTTTTCACCTTGTTGCGCTATGTCTCGACACGTCTTAGCCTGCAGCTGTGATTTGTACTTTCGATCCGGAGTGAACAATCGCTAATCTGCACTCGTTAATTGCTAATCCTTGCTGTCATACTGCGTGCCTACCCATACCTCCACATATTCTTCTATCAGCATAGATTCATCTTGCAACTGCTACCCACGCTCAACAATAGATTGCTTTGCCCTGTTTGGTTTCATCAAAATTACCAAAAAATTGAGGAAAATAAAGAAAAAAATTGTCAAAATTTTTGCATGCTTTTCAGGAGAACGTGCTGTATTTCTGTAGTCCGCATCCCACCTCAGTTGTAGGTGCCAATTTTTGTGGTTGTATCTTTTTTGATCCTTGTTCAGAGAAAAATAAAAAAATGGTGAAAAAATAAAAAAGTTTGATTCCTACCGGTGCCTTTTGGAAAAATCAGTGAAAAATTAAGGAAAAAAAGGAAAATTCCAGGTTATTTGCTTGTTCTGTGCGTTCTTTCCATCGTCCTTTCTTTTCACCTTATTGCGCAACGCCTCGACACATCTTAGCCAGCAGCTGTGATTTGTACATTGGATCCGGATTGAACAATCGCTAATCTGTACTCGATAATTGCTAATCCTTGCTATCATATTGTGTGCCTACCCATAGCTCCACATATTCTTCTATCAGCACAGGTTCATCTTGCAACTGTTACCCACGCTCAACAATAGATTGCTTCGTCCTGTTTGGTTTCATCAAAATTACTAAAAAAATTCAAGAAAATAAAGAAAAAAATTGTCAAAGTTTTTGCACGCTTTTCAGAGAACGTGCTGTATTTCTGTAGACCGCATCCCACCTCAGTTGTAGGTGCCAATTTTTGAGGTTGCATCTTTTTTGATCCTTGTTCAGAGAAAAATAAAAAAATGGTGAAAAATAAAAAAGTTTGATTCCTACTAGTGCCTTTTGGAAAAATCAGTGAAAAATTCAGGAAGAAAAGGAAAATTCCGGGTTATTTGCTTGTTCTGTGCATTCTTTCCATCGTCCTTTGTTTTCACCTTGTTGCGCTATGTCTCGACACGTCTTAGCCTGCAGCTATGATTTGTACTTTCGATCCAGATTGAACAATCGCTAATCTGCACTCGTTAATTGCTAATCCTTGCTGTCATACTGCGTGCCTACCCATACCTCCACATATTCTTCTATCAGCATAGATTCATCTTGCAACTGCTACCCACGCTCAACAATAGATTGCTTTGCCCTGTGTGGTTTCATCAAAATTACCAAAAAATTTAGGAAAATAAAGAAAAAAATTGTCAAAATTTTTGCACGCTTTTCAGGAGAACGTGCTGTATTTCTGTAGTCCGCATCCCACCTCAGTTGTAGGTGCCAATTTTTGTGGTTGTATCTTTTTTGATCCTTGTTCAGAGAAAAATAAAAAATGGTGAAAAATAAAAAAGTTTGATTCCTACTGGTGCCTTTTGGAAAAATCAGTGAAAAATTAAGGAAAAAAAGAAAAATTCCGGGTTATTTGCTTGTTCTGTGCGTTCTTTCCATCGTCCTTTGTTTTCACCTTATTGCGCTACGCCTCGACACGTCTTAGCCAGCAGCTGTGATTTGTACTTTGGATCCGGAGTGAACAATCGCTAATCTGCACTCGTTAATTGCTAATCCTTGCTGTCATATTGTGTGCCTACCCATAGCTCCACATATTCTTCTATCAGCACAGGTCAATCTTGCAACTGTTACCCACGCTCAACAACAGATTGCATCGCCCTGTTTGGTTTCATCAAAATTGCCAAAAAAATTCAGGAAAATAAAGAAAAAAATTATCAAAGTTTTTACACGCTTTTCAGAGAACATGTTGTATTTCTATAGACCACATCCCACCTCAGTTGTAGGTGCCAACTTTTGTGATTGCATCTTTTTTGATCCTTGTTCAGAGAAAAATAAAAAAATAGTGAAAATAAAAAAAGTTTGATTCCTACTGGTGCCTTTTGGAAAAATCAGGGAAAATTTAGGAAAAAGAAAAATTCTGGGTTATTTGCTTGTTCTGTGCGTTCTTTCCATCGTCCTTTGTTTTCACCTTGTTGCGCTATGTCTCGACACGTCTTAGCCTGCAGCTGTGATTTGTACTTTCGATCCAGATTGAACAATCGCTAATCTGCACTCGTTAATTGCTAATCCTTGCTGTCATACTGCGTGCCTACCCATACCTCCACATATTCTTCTATCAGCATAGATTCATCTTGCAACTGCTACCCACGCTCAACAATAGATTGCTTTGCCCTGTTTGGTTTCATCAAAATTACCAAAAAATTTAGGAAAATAAAGAAAAAAATTGTCAAAATTTTTGCACGCTTTTCAGGAGAACGTGCTGTATTTCTGTAGTCCGCATCCCACCTCAGTTGTAGGTGCCAATTTTTGTGGTTGTATCTTTTTTGATCCTTGTTCAGAGAAAAATAAAAAAATGGTGAAAAAATAAAAAAAGTTTGATTCCTACTGGTGCCTTTTGGAAAAATCAGTGAAAAATTAAGGAAAAAAAGGAAAATTCTGGGATATTTGCTTGTTCTGTGCGTTCTTTCCATCGTCCTTTGTTTTCACCTTATGGCGCTACGCCTCGACACGTCTTTGCCAGCAGCTGTGATTTGAACTTTGGATCCGGAGTGAACAATCGCTAATCTACACTCGTTAATTGCTAATCCTTGCTGTCATATTGTGTGCCTACCCATAGCTCCGCATATTCTTCTATCAGCACAGGTCAATCTTGCAACTGTTACCCACGCTCAACAACAGATTGCGTCGCCCTGTTTGGTTTCATCAAAATTGCGAAAAAAATTCAGGAAAATAAAGAAAAAAATTATCAAAGTTTTTACACGCTTTACAGAGAACATGTTGTATTTCTGTAGACCACATCCCACCTCAGTTGTAGGTGCCAATTTTTGTGGTTGCATCTTTTTTGATCCTTGTTCAGAGAAAAATAAAAAAATAGTGAAAATAAAAAAAGTTTGATTCCTACTGGTGCCTTTTGGAAAAATCAGGGAAAATTTAGGAAAAAGGAAAATTCCGGGTTATTTGCTTGTTCTGTGCGTTCTTTCCATCGTCCTTTGTTTTCACCTTGTTGCGCTATGTCTCGACACGTCTTAGCCTGCAGCTGTGATTTGTACTTTCGATCCAGATTGAACAATTGCTAATCTGCACTCGTTAATTGCTAATCCTTGCTGTCATACTGCGTGCCTACCCATACCTCCACATATTCTTCTATCAGCATAGATTCATCTTGCAACTGCTACCCACGCTCAACAATAGATTGCTTTGCCCTGTTTGGTTTCATCAAAATTACCAAAAAATTGAGGAAAATAAAGAAAAAAATTGTCAAAGTTTTTGCACGCTTTTCAGAGAACGTGCTGTATTTCTGTAGACCGCATCCCACCTCAGTTGTAGGTGCCAATTTCTGAGGTTGTATCTTTTTTGATCCTTGTTCAGAGAAAAATAAAAAAATGGTGAAAAAATAAAAAAGTTTGATTCCTACTGGTGCCTTTTGGAAAAATCAGTGAAAAATTAAGGAAAAAAAGGAAAATTCTGGGTTATTTGCTTGTTCTGTGCGTTCTTTCCATCGTCCTTTCTTTTCACCTTATTGCGCAACGCCTCGACACGTCTTAGCCAGCAGCTGTGATTTGTACTTTAGATCCGGATTGAACAATCGCTAATCTGCACTCGTTAATTGATAATCCTTGCTGTCATATTGTGTGCCTACCCATAGCTCCACATATTCTTCTATCCGCACAGGTTCATCTTGCAACTGTTACCCACGCTCAATAATAGATTGCTTCGACCTGTTTGGTTTCATCAAAATTACCAAAAAAATTTAGAAAAATAAAGAAAAAAATTGTCAAAGTTTTTACACGCTTTTCAGAGAACGTGCAGTATATCTGTAGACCGCATCCCACCTCAGTTGTAGGTGCCAATTTTTGAGGTTGCATCTTTTTTGATCCTTGTTCAGAGAAAAATAAAAAAATGGTGAAAAAATAAAAAAGTTTGATTCGTACTAGTGCCTTTTGGAAAAATCAGTGAAAAATTCTTGAAGAAAAGAAAAATTTCGGGTTATTTGCTTGTTCTGTGCGTTCTTTCCATCGTCCTTTGTTTTCACCTTGTTGCGCTATGTCTCGACACGTCTTAGCCTGCAGCTGTGATTTGTACTTTCGATCCGGAGTGAACAATCGCTAATCTGCACTCGTTAATTGCTAATCCTTGCTGTCATACTGCGTGCCTACCCATACCTCCACATATTCTTCTATCAGCATAGATTCATCTTGCAACTGCTACCCACGCTCAACAATAGATTGCTTTGCCCTGTTTGGTTTCATCAAAATTACCAAAAAATTGAGGAAAATAAAGAAAAAAATTGTCAAAATTTTTGCATGCTTTTTAGGAGAACGTGCTGTATTTCTGTAGTCCGCATCCCACCTCAGTTGTAGGTGCCAATTTTTGTGGTTGTATCTTTTTTGATCCTTGTTCAGAGAAAAATAAAAAAATGGTGAAAAAATAAAAAGTTTGATTCCTACTAGTGCCTTTTGGAAAAATCAGTGAAAAATTCAGGAAGAAAAGGAAAATTCCAGGTTATTTGCTTGTTCTGTGCGTTCTTTCCATCGTCCTTTGTTTTCACCTTGTTGCGCTACGTCTCGACACGTCTTAGCCAGCAGCTGTGATTTGTACTTTGGATCCGGATTGAACAATCGCTAATCTGCACTCGTTAATTGCTAATCCTTGCAGTCATATTGTGTGCCTACCCATAGCACCACATATTCTTCTATCAGCACAGGTTCATCTTGCAACTGTTACCCACGCTCAACAATAGATTGCTTCGCCCTGTTTGGTTTCATCAAAATTACTAAAAAAATTCAGGAAAATAAAGAAAAAAATTGTCAAAGTTTTTGCACGCTTTTCAGAGAACGTGCTGTATTTCTGTAGACCGCATCCCACCTTAGTTGTAGGTGCCAATTTCTGAGGTTGCATCTTTTTTTATCCTTGTTCAGAGAAAAATAAAAAAATGGTGAAAAAATAAAAAAGTTTGATTCCTACTAGTGCCTTTTGGAAAAATCAGTGAAAAATTCAGGAAGAAAAGGAAAATTCCGGATTATTTGCTTGTTCTGTGCGTTCTTTCCATCGTCCTTTGTTTTCACCTTGTTGCGCTACGTCTCGACACGTCTTAGCCAGCAGCTGTGATTTGTACTTTAGATCCGGATTGAACAATCGCTAATCTGCACTCGTTAATTGATAATCCTTGCTGTCATATTGTGTGCCTACCCATAGCTCCACATATTCTTCTATCTGCACAGGTTCATCTTGCAACTGTTACCCACGCTCAATAATAGATTGCTTCGACCTGTTTGGTTTCATCAAAATTACCAAAAAAATTTAGAAAAATAAAGAAAAAAATTGTCAAAGTTTTTACACGCTTTTCAGAGAACGTGCAGTATATCTGTAGACCGCATCCCACCTCAGTTGTAGGTGCCAATTTTTGAGGTTGCATCTTTTTTGATCCTTGTTCAGAGAAAAATAAAAAAATGGTGAAAAAATAAAAAAGTTTGATTCATACTAGTGCCTTTTGGAAAAATCAGTGAAAAATTCTGGAAGAAAAGAAAAAATTCGGGTTATTTGCTTGTTCTGTGCGTTCTTTCCATCGTCCTTTGTTTTCACCTTGTTGCGCTACGTCTCGACAGGTCTTAGCCAGCAGCTGTGATTTGTACTTTGGATCCGGAGTGAACAATCGCTAATCTGCACTCGTTAATTGCTAATCCTTGCTGTCATATTGTGTGCCTACCCGTTACACCACATATTCTTCTATCAGCACAGGTCAATCTTGCAACTGTTACCCACGCTCAACAATAGATTGCTTCGCCCTGTTTGGTTTCATCAAAATTACTAAAAAAATTCAAGAAAATAAAGAAAAAAATTGTCAAAGTTTTTGCACGCTTTTCAGAGAACGTGCTGTATTTCTGTACACCGCATCCCACCTCAGTTGTAGGTGCCAATTTTTGAGGTTGCATCTTTTTTGATCCTTGTTCAGAGAAAAATAAAAAAATGGTGAAAAAATAAAAAAGTTTGATTCCTACTAGTGCCTTTTGGAAAAATCAGTGAAAAATTCAGGAAAAAAGGAAAATTCCAGGTTATTTGCTTGTTCTGTGCGTGCTTTCCATCGTCCTTTGTTTTCACCTTGTTGCGCTACGTCTCGACACGTCTTAGCCAGCAGCTGTGATTTGTACTTTGGATCCGGATTGAACAATTGCTAATCTGCACTCGTTAATTGGTAATCCTTGCTGTCATATTGTGTGCCTACCCATAGCTCCACATATTCTTCTATCCGCACAGGTTCATCTTGCAACTGTAACCCACGCTCAACAATAGATTGCTTCGCCCTGTTTGGTTTCATCAAAATTACCAACAAAATTTAGGAAAATAAAGAAAAAAATTTTCAAAGTTTTTGCACGCTTTTCAGAGAACGTGCTTTATTTCTGTAGACCGCATCCCACCTCAGTTGTAGGTGCCAATTTTTGTGGTTGCATCTTTTTTTATCCTTGTTCAGAGAAAAATAAAAAAATAGTGAAAATAAAAAAAGTTTGATTCCTACTAGTGCCTTTTAGAAAAATCAGTGAAAAATTCAGAAAGAAAAGGAAAATTCTGGGTTATTTGCTTGTTCAGTGCGTTCTTTCCATCGTCCTTTGTTTTCACCTTGTTGCGCTACGTCTCGACACGTCTTAGCCAGCAGCTGTGATTTGTACTTTGGATCCGGATTGAGCAATCGCTAATCTGCACTCGTTAATTGATAATCCTTGCTGTCATATTGTGTGCCTACCCATAGCTCCAGATATTCTTCTATCCGCACAGGTTCATCTTGCAACTGTTACCCACGCTCAATAATAGATTGCTTCGCCCTGTTTGGTTTCATCAAAATTACCAAAAAAATTTAGGAAAATAAAGAAAAAAATTGTCAAAGTTTTTGCACGCTTTTCAGAGAACGTGCTGTATTTCTGTAGACCGCATCCCACCTCAGTTGTAGGTGCCAATTTTTGTGGTTGCATCTTTTTTGATCCTTGTTCAGAGAAAAATAAAAAAATAGTGAAAATAAAAAAGTTTGATTCCTACTAGTGCCTTTTGGAAAATTCAGTGAAAAATTCAGGAAGAAAAGGAAAATTCTGGGTTATTTGCTTGTTCTGTGCGTTCTTTCTATCGTCCTTTGTTTTCACCTTGTTGCGCTACGTCTCGACACGTCTTAGCCTGCAGCTGTGATTTGTACTTTCGATCCAGATTGAACAATCGCTAATCTGCACTCGTTAATTGCTAATCCTTGCTGTCATATTGTGTGCCTACCCATACCTCCACATATTCTTCTATCAGCATAGATTCATCTTGCAACTGCTACCCACGCTCAACAATAAATTGCTTTGCCCTGTTTGGTTTCAACAAAATTACCAAAAAAATTAAGGAAAATAAAGAAAAAAATTGTTAAAGTTTTTGCACGCTTTTCAGGAGAACGTGCTGTATTTCTGTAGTCCGCATCCCACCTCAGTTGTAGGTGCCAATTTTTGTGGTTGCATCTTTTTTGATCCTTGTTCAGAGAAAAATAAAAAAATGGTGAAAAAATAAAAAAGTTTGATTCCTACTAATGCCTTTTGGAAAAATCAGTGAAAAATTAAGGAAAAAAAGGAAAATTCTGGGTTATTTGCTTGTTCTGTGCGTTCTTTCTATCGTCCTTTGTTTTCACCTTGTTGCGCTACGTCTCGACATGTCTTAGCCAGCAGCTGTGATTTGTACTTTGGATCCGGATTGAACAATTGCTAATCTGTACTCGTTAATTGCTAATCCTTGCTGTCATATTGTGTGCCTACCCGTAGCTCCACATATTCTTCTATCAGCCAGGTTCATCTTGCAACTGTTACCCACGCTCAACAATAGATTGCTTCGCCCTGTTTGGTTTCATCAAAATCACTAAAAAAATTCAGGAAAATAAAGAAAAAATTGTCAAAGTTTTTGCACGCTTTTCAGAGAACATGCTGTATTTCTGTAGACCGCATCCCACCTCAGTTGTAGGCGCCAATTTTTGTGGTTGCATCTTTTTTGATCCTTGTTCAGAGAAAAATAAAAAAAAATGGTGAAAAAATAAAAAAGTTTGATTCCTACTAGTGCCTTTTGGAAAAATCAGTGAAAAATTCAGGAAAAAAAGGAAAATTCTAGGTTATTTGCTTGTTCTGTGCGTGCTTTCCATCGTCCTTAGTTTTCACCTTGTTGCGCTACGTCTCGACACGTCTTAGCCAGCAGCTGTGATTTGTACTTTGGATCCGGATTGAACAATTGCTAATCTGCACTCGTTAATTGGTAATCCTTGCTGTCATATTGTGTGCCTACCCATAGCTCCACATATTCTTCTATCCGCACAGGTTCATCTTGCAACTGTAACCCACGCTCAACAATAGATTGCTTCGCCCTGTTTGGTTTCATCAAAATTACCAACAAAATTTAGGAAAATAAAGAAAAAAAATTTTAAAGTTTTTGCACGCTTTTCAGAGAACGTGCTTTATTTCTGTAGACCGCATCCCACCTCAGTTGTAGGTGCTAATTTTTGTGGTTGCATCTTTTTTTATCCTTGTTCAGAGAAAAATAAAAAAATAGTGAAAATAAAAAAAGTTTGATTCCTACTAGTGCCTTTTAGAAAAATCAGTGAAAGATTCAGAAAGAAAAGGAAAATTCCGGGTTATTTGCTTGTTCTGTGCGTTCTTTTCATCGTCCTTTGTTTTCACCTTGTTGCGCTACGTCTCGACACGTCTTAGCCAGCAGCTGTGATTTGTACTTTGGATCCGGATTGAGCAATCGCTAATCTGCACTCGTTAATTGATAATCCTTGCTGTCATATTGTGTGCCTACCCATAGCTCCACATATTCTTCTATCCGCACAGGTTCATCTTGCAACTGTTACCCACGCTCAATAATAGATTGCTTCGCCCTGTTTGGTTTCATCAAAATTACCAAAAAAATTTAGGAAAATAAAGAAAAAAATTGTCAAAGTTTTTGCACGCTTTTCAGAGAACGTGCTGTATTTCTGTATACCGCATCCCACCTCAGTTGTAGGTGCCAATTTTTGTGGTTGCATCTTTTTTTATCCTTGTTCAGAGAAAAATAAAAAAATAGTGAAAATAAAAAAAGTTTGATTCCTACTAGTGCCTTTTGGAAAAATCAGTGAAAAATTCAGAAAGAAAAGGAAAATTCCAGGTTATTTGCTTGTTCTGTGCGTTCTTTCCATCGTCCTTTGTTTTCACCTTGTTGCGCTACGTCTCGACACGTCTTAGCCTGCAGCTGTGAATTGTACTTTGGATCCAGATTGAACAATCGCTAATCTGCACTCGTTAATTGCTAATCCTTGCTGTCATATTGTGTGCCTACCCATACCTCCACATTTTCTTCTATCAGCATAGATTCATCTTGCAACTGCTACCCACGCTCAACAATAGATTGCTTTGCCCTGTTTGGTTTCAACAAAATTACCAAAAAAATTCAGGAAAATAAAGAAAAAAATTGTTAAAGTTTTTGCACGCTTTTTAGGAGAACGTGCTGTATTTCTGTAGTCCGCATCCCACCTCAGTTGTAGGTGCCAATTTTTGTGGTTGCATCTTTTTTGATCCTTGTTCAGAGAAAAATAAAAAAACGGTGAAAAAATAAAAAAGTTTGATTCCTACTAATGCCTTTTGGAAAAATCAATGAAAAATTAAGGAAGAAAAGGAAAATTCTAGGTTATTTGCTTGTTCTGTGCGTTCTTTCTATCGTCCTTTGTTTTCACCTTGTTGCGCTACGTCTCGACATGTCTTAGCCAGCAGCTGTGATTTGTACTTTGGATCCGGATTGAACAATTGCTAATCTGTACTCGTTAATCGCTAATCCTTGCTGTCATATTGTGTGCCTACCCGTAGCTCCACATATTCTTCTATCAGCCAGGTTCATCTTGCAACTGTTACCCACGCTCAATAATAGATTGCTTCGCCCTGTTTGGTTTCATCAAAATCACTAAAAAAATTCAGGAAAATAAAGAAACAATTGTCAAAGTTTTTGCACGCTTTTCAGAGAACATGCTGTATTTCTGTAGACCGCATCCCACCTCAGTTGCAGGCGCCAATTTTTGTGGTTGCATCTTTTTTGATCCTTGTTCAGAGAAAAATAAAAAAAATGGTGAAAAAATAAAAAAGTTTGATTCCTACTAGTGCCTTTTGGAAAAATCAGTGAAAAATTCAGGAAGAAAAGGAAAATTCCAGGTTATTTGCTTGTTCTGTGCGTGCTTTCCATCGTCCTTTGTTTTCACCTTGTTGCGCTACGTCTCGACACGTCTTAGCCAGCAGCTGTGATTTGTACTTTGGATCCGGATTGAACAATTGCTAATCTGCACTCGTTAATTGGTAATCCTTGTTGTCATATTGTGTGCCTACCCATAGCTCCACATATTCTTCTATCCGCACAGGTTCATCTTGCAACTGTAACCCACGCTCAACAATAGATTGCTTCGCCCTGTTTGGTTTCATCAAAATTACCAAAAAAATTTAGGAAGATAAAGAAAAAAATTGTCAAAGTTTTTGCACGCTTTTCAGAGAACGTGCTTTATTTCTGTAGACCGCATCCCACCTCAGTTGTAGGTGCCAATTTTTGTGGTTGCATCTTTTTTGATCCTTGTTCAGAGAAAATTAAAAAAATAGTGAAAATAAAAAAAGTTTGATTCCTACTAGTGCCTTTTGGAAAAATCAGTGAAAAATTCAGAAAGAAAAGGAAAATTCCGGGTTATTTGCTTGTTCTGTGCGTTCTTTCCATCGTCCTTTGTTTTCACCTTGTTGCGCTACGTCTCGACACGTCTTAGCCAGCAGCTATGATTTGTACTTTGGATCCGGATTGAGCAATCGCTAATCTGCACTCGTTAATTGATAATCCTTGCTGTTATATTGTGTGCCTACCCATAGCTCCACATATTCTTCTATCCACACAGGTTCATCTTGCAACTGTTACCCACGCTCAATAATAGATTGCTTCGCCCTGTTTGGTTTCATCAAAATTACCAAAAAAATTTAGGAAAATAAAGAAAAAAATTGTCAAAGTTTTTGCACGCTTTTCAGAGAACGTGCTGTATTTCTGTAGACCGCATCCCACCTCAGTTGTAGGTGCCAATTTTTGTGGTTGCATCTTTTTTGATCCTTGTTCAGAGAAAAATAAAAAAATAGTGAAAATAAAAAAAGTTTGATTCCTACTAGTGCCTTTTGGAAAAATCAGTGAAAAATTCAGGAAGAAAAGGAAAATTCCGGGTTATTTGCTTGTTCTGTGCGTTCTTTCCATCGTCCATTGTTTTCACCTTGTTGCGCTACGTCTCGACACGTCTTAGCCTGCAGCTGTGATTTGTACTTTGGATCCAGATTGAACAATCGCTAATCTGCACTCGTTAATTGCTAATCCTTGCTGTCATATTGCGTGCCTACCCATACCTCCACATAGTCTTCTATCAGCATAGATTCATCTTGCAACTGCTACCCACGCTCAACAATAGATTGCTTTGCCCTGTTTGGTTTCAACAAAATTACCAAAAAAATTCAGGAAAATAAAGAAAAAAATTGTTAAAGTTTTTGCACGCTTTTCAGGAGAACGTGCTGTATTTCTGTAGTCCGCATCCCACCTCAGTTGTAGGGCCAATTTTTGTGGTTGCATCTTTTTTGATCCTTATTCAGAGAAAAATAAAAAAATGATGAAAAAATAAAAAAGTTTGATTCCTACTAATGCCTTTTGGAAAAATCAGTGAAAAATTAAGGAAAAAAAGGAAAATTCCGGGTTATTTGCTTGTTCTGTGCGTTCTTTCTATCGTCCTTTGTTTTCACCTTGTTGCGCTACGTCTCGACATGTCTTAGCCAGCAGCTGTGATTTGTACTTTGGATCCGGATTGAACAATTGCTACTCTGTACTCGTTAATTGGTAATCCTTGCTGTCATATTGTGTGCCTACCCGTAGCTCCACATATTCTTCTATCAGCCAGGTTCATCTTGCAACTGTTACCCACGCTCAACAATAGATTGCTTCGCCCTGTTTGGTTTCATCAAAATCACTAAAAAAATTCAGGAAAATAAAGAAAAAATTGTCAAAGTTTTTGCACGCTTTTTAGAGAACATGCTGTATTTCTGTAGACCGCATCCTACCTCAGTTGTAGGCGCCAGTTTTTGTGGTTGCATCTTTTTTGATCCTTGTTCAGAGAAAAATAAAAAAATGGTGAAAAAATAAAAAAGTTTGATTCCTACTAGTGCCTTTTGGAAAAATCAGTGAAAAATTCAGGAAGAAAAGGAAAATTCCAGGTTATTTGCTTGTTCTGTGCGTGCTTTCCATCGTCCTTTGTTTTCACCTTGTTGCGCTACGTCTCGACACGTCTTAGCCAGCAGCTGTGATTTGTACTTTGGATCCGGATTGAATAATTGCTAATCTGCACTCGTTAATTGGTAATCCTTGTTGTCATATTGTGTGCCTACCCATAGCTCCACATATTCTTCTATCCGCACAGGTTCATCTTGTAACTGTAACCCACGCTCAACAATAGATTGCTTCACCCTGTTTGGTTTCATCAAAATTACCAAAAAAATTTAGGAAAATAAAGAAAAAAATTGTCAAAGTTTTTGCACGCTTTTCAGAGAACGTGCTTTATTTCTGTAGACCGCATCCCACCTCAGTTGTAGGTGCCAATTTTTGTGGTTGCATCTTTTTTGATCCTTGTTCAGAGAAAAATAAAAAAATAGTGAAAATAAAAAAAGTTTGATTCCTACTAGTGCCTTTTGGAAAAATCAGTGAAAAATTCAGAAAGAAAAGGAAAATTCCGAGTTATTTGCTTGTTCTGTGCGTTCTTTCCATCGTCCTTTGTTTTCACCTTGTTGCGCTACGTCTCGACACGTCTTAGCCAGCAGCTGTGATTTGTACTTTGGATCCGGATTGAGCAATCGCTAATCTGCACTCGTTAATTGATAATCCTTGCTGTCATATTGTGTGCCTACCCATAGCTCCACATATTCTTCTATCCGCACAGGTTCATCTTGCAACTGTTACCCACGCTCAATAATAGATTGCTTCGCCCTGTTTGGTTTCATCAAAATTACCAAAAAAATTTAGGAAAATAAAGAAAAAAATTGTCAAAGTTTTTGCACGCTTTTCAGAGAACGTGCTGTATTTCTGTAGACCGCATCCCACCTCAGTTGTAGGTGCCAATTTTTGTGGTTGCATCTTTTTTGATCCTTGTTCAGAGAAAAATAAAAAAAGTTTGATTCCTACTAGTGCCTTTTGGAAAAAGTAGTGAAAAATTCAGGAAGAAAAGGAAAATTCCGGGTTATTTGCTTGTTCTGTGCGTTCTTTCCATCGTCCTTTGTTTTCACCTTGTTGCGCTACGTCTCGACACGTCTTAGCCTGCAGCTGTGATTTGTACTTTGGATCCAGATTGAACAATCGCTAATCTGCACTCGTTAATTGCTAATCCTTGCTGTCATATTGTGTGCCTACCCATACCTCCACATATTCTTCTATCAGCATAGATTCATCTTGCAACTGCTACCCACGCTCAACAATAGATTGCTTTGTCCTATTTGGTTTCAACAAAATTACCAAAAAAATTCAGGAAAATAAAGAAAAAAATTGTTATAGTTTTTGCACGCTTTTCAGGAGAACGTGCTGTATTTCTGTAGTCCGCATCCCACCTCAGTTGTAGATGCCAATTTTTGTGGTTACATCTTTTTTGATCCTTGTTCAGAGAAAAATAGAAAAATGGTGAAAAAATAAAAAAGTTTGATTCCTACTAATGCCTTTTGGAAAAATCAGTGAAAAATTAAGGAAAAAAAGGAAAATTCTGGGTTATTTGCTTATTCTGTGCGTTCTTTCTGTCGTCCTTTGTTTTCACCTTGTTGTGCTACGTCTCGACATGTCTTAGCCAGCAGCTGTGATTTGTACTTTGGATCCGGATTGAACAATTTCTAATCTATACTCGTTAATTGCTAATCCTTGCTGTCATATTGTGTGCCTACCCGTAGCTCGACATATTCTTCTATCAGCCAGGTTCATCTTGCAACTGTTACCCACGCTCAACAATAGATTGCTTCGCCCTGTTTGGTTTCATCAAAATCACTAAAAAGATTCAGGAAAATAAAGAAAAAATTGTCAAAGTTTTTGCACGCTTTTCAGAGAACATGCTGTATTTCTGTAGACCGCATCCCACCTCAGTTGTAGGCGCCAATTTTTGTGGTTGCATCTTTTTTGATCCTTGTTCAGAGAAAAATAAAAAAAAATGGTGAAAAAATAAAAAAGTTTGATTCCTACTAGTGCCTTTTGGAAAAATCAGTGAAAAATTCAGGAAGAAAAGGAAAATTCCAGGTTATTTGCTTGTTCTGTGCGTGCTTTCCATCGTCCTTTGTTTTCACCTTGTTGCGCTACGTCTCGACACGTCTTAGCCGGCAGCTGTGATTTGTACTTTGGATCCGGATTGAACAATTGCTAATCTGCACTCGTTAATTGGTAATCCTTGTTGTCATATTGTGTGCCTACCCATAGCTCCACATATTCTTCTATCCGCACAGGTTCATCTTGCAACTGTAACCCACGCTCAACAATAGATTGCTTCGCCCTGTTTGGTTTCATCAAAATTACCAAAAAAATTTAGGAAAATAAAGAAAAAAATTATCAAAGTTTTTGCACGCTTTTCAGAGAACGTGCTTTATTTCTGTAGACCGCATCCCACCTCAGTTGTAGGTGCCAATTTTTGTGGTTGCATCTTTTTTGATCCTTATTTAGAGAAAAATAAAAAAATAGTGAAAATAAAAAAGTTTGATTCCTACTAGTGCCTTTTGGAAAAATCAGTGAAAAATTTAGGAAGGAAAATTCCGGGTTATTTGCTTGTTCTGTGCGTTCTTTCCATCGTCCTTTGTTTTCACCTTGTTGCGCTACGTCTCGACACGTCTTAGCCTGCAGCTGTGATTTGTACTTTGGATCCAGATTGAACAATCGCTAATCTGCACTCGTTAATTGCTAATCCTTGCTGTCATATTGTGTGCCTACCTATACCTCCACATATTCTTCTATCAGCATAGATTCATCTTGCAACTGCTACCCATGCTCAACAATAGATTGCTTTGCCCTGTTTGGTTTCATCAAAATTACCAAAAAAATTCAAGAAAATAAAGAAAAAAATTGTCAAAGTTTTTGCACGTTTTTCAGTATAACGTGCTATATTTCTGTAGTCCGCATCCCACCTCAGTTGTGGGTGCCAATTTTTGTGGTTGCATCTTTTTTGATCCTTGTTCAGAGAAAAATAAAAAAATGATGAAAAAATAAAAAAGTTTGATTCCTACTAGTGCCTTTTCGAAAAATCAGTGAAAAATTAAGGAAAAAAAGGAAAATTCCGGGTTATTTGCTTGTTCTGTGCGATCTTTCTATCGTCCTTTGTTTTCACCTTGTTGCGCTACGTCTCGACACGTCTTAGCCAGCAGCTGTGATTTGTACTTTGGATCCGGATTGAACAATCGCTAATTTGTACTCGTTAATTTCTAATCCTTGCTGTCATATTGTGTGCCTACCCATGCTCCACATATTCTTCTATCAGCACAGGTTCATCTTGCAACTGTTACCCACGCTCAACAATAGATTGCTTCGCCCTGTTTGGTTTCATCAAAATTACTAAAAAAATTCAGGAAAATAAAGAAAAAAAATTATCAAAGTTTTTGCACACTTTTCAGAGTACATGTCGTATTTCTGTAGACCGCATCCCACCTCAGTTGTAGGCGCCAATTTTTGTGGTTGCATCTTTTTTGATCCTTGTTCAGAGAAAAATAAAAAAATGGTGAAAAAATAAAAAAGTTTGATTCCTACTAGTGCCTTTTGGAAAAATCAGTGAAAAATTCTGGAAGAAAAGGAAAATTTCGGGTTATTTGCTTGTTCTGTGCGTTCTTTCCATCGTCCTTTGTTTTCACCTTGTTGCGCTACGTCTCGACACGTCATAGCCAGCAGCTGTGATTTGTACTTTGGATCCGGATTGACCAATTGCTAATCTGCACTCGTTAATTGGTAATCCTTGCTGTCATATTGTGTGCCTACCCATAGCTCCACATATTCTTCTATCTGCATAGGTTCATCTTGCAACTGTTACCCACGCTCAACAATAGATTGCTTCGCCATGTTTGGTTTCATCAAAATTACTAAAAAAATTCAGGAAAATAAAGAAAAAAATTGTTAAAGTTATTGCACGCTTTTCAGAGAACGTGTTGTATTTCTGTAGACCGCATCCCACCTCAGTTGTAGGTGCCAATTTTTGTGGTTGCATCTTTTTTGATCCTTGTTCAGAGGAAAATAAAAAAATGGTGAAAAAATAAAAAAGTTTGATTCATACTAGTGCCTTTTGGAAAAATCAGTGAAAAATTCTGGAAGAAAAGAAAAATTTCGGGTTATTTGCTTGTTCTGTGCGTTCTTTCCATCGTCCTTTGTTTTCACCTTGTTGCGCTATGTCTCGACACGTCTTAGCCAGCAGCTGTGATTTGTACTTTGGATCCGGAGTGAACAATCGCTAATATGCACTCGTTAATTGCTAATCCTTGCTGTCATATTGTGTGCCTACCCATAGCTCCACATATTCTTCTATCCGAACAGGTTCATCTTGCAACTGTTACCCACGCTCAACAATAGATTGCTTTGCCCTGTTTGGTTTCATCAAAATTGCCAAAAAAATTCAGGAAAATAAAGAAAAAAATTGTCAAAGTTTTTGCACGCTTTTCAGAGAAGGTGCTGTATTTCTGTAGACCACTTCCCACCTCAGTTGTAGGTGCCAATTTTTATGGATGCATCTTTTTTGATCCTTGTTTAGAGAAAAATAAAAAAATGGTGAAAAAATAAAAAAGTTTGATTCCTACTAGTGCCTTTTGGAAAAATCAGTGAAAAATTCAGGAAGAAAAGGAAAACTCTAGGTTATTTGCTTGTTCTGTGCGTGCTTTCCATCGTCCTTTGTTTTCACCTTGTTGCGCTACGTCTCGACATGTCTTAGCCAGCAGCTGTGATTTGTACTTTGGATCCGGATTGAACAATTGCTAATCTGCACTCGTTAATTGGTAATCCTTGCTGTCATATTGTGTGCCTACCCATAGCTCCACATATTCTTCTATCCGCACAGGTTCATCTTGCAACTGTAACCCACGCTCAACAATAGATTGCTTCGCCATGTTTGGTTTCATCAAAATTACCAAAATAATTTAGGAAAATAAAGAAAAAAATTGTCAAAGTTTTGGCACGCTTTTCAGAGAACGTGCTTTATTTCTGTAGACCGCATCCCACCTCAGTTGTAGGTGCCAATTTTTGTGGTTGCATCTTTTTTGATCCTTGTTCAGAGAAAAATAAAAAAATGGTGAAAAAATAAAAAAGTTTGATTCATACTTGTGCCTTTTGGAAAAATCAGTGAAAAATTCTAGAAGAAAAGAAAAATTTCGGGTTATTTGCTTGTTCTGTGCATTCTTTCCATCGTCCTTTGTTTTCACCTTGTTGCGCTACGTCTCGACACGTCTTAGCCAGCAGCTGTGATTTGTACTTTGGATCCGGAGTGAACAATCGCTAATCTGCACTCGTTAATTGCTAATCCTTGCTGTCATATTGTGTGCCTACCCATAGCTCCACATATTCTTCTATCCGAACAGGTTCATCTTGCAACTGTTACCCACACTCAACAATAGATTGCTTCGCCATGTTTGGTTTCATCAAAATTGCCAAAAAAATTCAGGAAAATAAAGAAAAAAATTGTTAAAGTTTTTGCACGCTTTTTAGAGAAGGTGCTGTATTTCTGTAGACCACTTCCCACCTCAGTTGTAGGTGCCAATTTTTATGGATGCATCTTTTTTGATCCTTGTTTAGAGAAAAATAAAAAAATGGTGAAAAAATAAAAAAGTTTGATTCCTACTAGTGCCTTTTGGAAAAATCAGTGAAAAATTCAGGAAGAAAAGGAAAATTCCAGGTTATTTGCTTGTTCTGTGCGTGCTTTCCATCGTCCTTTGTTTTCACCTTGTTGCGCTACGTTTCGACACGTCTTAGCCAGCAGCTGTGATTTGTACTTTGGATCCGGATTGAACAATTGCTAATCTGCACTCGTTAATTGGTAATCCTTGCTGTCATATTGTGTGCCTACCTATAGCTCCACATATTCTTCTATCCGCACAGGTTCATCTTGCAACTGTAACCCACGCTCAACAATAGATTGCTTCGCCCTGTTTGGTTTCATCAAAATTACCAAAATAATTTAGGAAAATAAGGAAAAAAATTGTCAAAGTTTTGGCACGCTTTTCAGAGAACATGCTTTATTTCTGTAGACCGCATCCCACCTCAGTTGTAGGTGCCAATTTTTGTGGTTGCATCTTTTTTGATCCTTGTTCAGAGAAAAATAAAAAAATGGTGAAAAAATAAAAAAGTTTGATTCATACTAGTGCCTTTTGGAAAAATCAGTGAAAAATTCTGGAAGAAAAGAAAAATTTCGGGTTATTTGCTTGTTCTGTGCGTTCTTTCCATCGTCCTTTGTTTTCACCGTGTTGCGCTACGTCTCGACACGTCTTAGCCAGCAGCTGTGATTTGTACTTTGGATCCGGAGTGAACAATCGCTAATCTGCACTCGTTAATTGCTAATCCTTGCTGTCATATTGTGTGCCTACCCATAGCTCCACATATTCTTCTATCCGAACAGGTTCATCTTGCAACTGTTACCCACACTCAACAATAGATTGCTTCGCCCTGTTTGGTTTCATCAAAATTGCCAAAAAAATTCAGGAAAATAAAGAAAAAAATTGTTAAAGTTTTTGCACGCTTTTCAGAGAAGGTGCTGTATTTCTGTAGACCACTTCCCACCTCAGTTGTAGGTGCCAATTTTTATGGATGCATCTTTTTTGATCCTTGTTTAGAGAAAAATAAAAAAATGGTGAAAAAATAAAAAAGTTTGATTCCTACTAGTGCCTTTTGGAAAAATCAGTGAAAAATTCAGGAAGAAAAGGAAAATTCCAGGTTATTTGCTTGTTCTGTGCGTGCTTTCCATCGTCCTTTGTTTTCACCTTGTTGCGCTATGTCTCGACACGTCTTAGCCAGCAGCTGTGATTTGTACTTTGGATCCGGATTGAACAATTGCTAATCTGCACTCGTTAATTGGTAATCCTTGCTGTCATATTGTGTGCCTACCCATAGCTCCACATATTCTTCTATCCGCACAGGTTCATCTTGCAACTGTAACCCACGCTCAACAATAGATTGCTTCGCCCTGTTTGGTTTCATCAAAATTACCAAAATAATTTAGGAAAATAAAGAAAAAAATTGTCAAAGTTTTGGCACGCTTTTCAGAGAACGTGCTTTATTTCTGTAGACCGCATCCCACCTCAGTTGTAGGTGCCAATTTTTGTGGTTGCATCTTTTTTGATCCTTGTTCAGAGAAAAATAAAAAATGGTGAAAAAATAAAAAAGTTTGATTCATACTAGTGCCTTTTGGAAAAATCAGTGAAAAATTATGGAAGAAAAGAAAAATTTCGGGTTATTTGCTTGTTCTGTGCGTTCTTTCCATCGTCCTTTGTTTTCACCTTGTTGCGCTACGTCTCGACACATCTTAGCCAGCAGCTGTGATTTGTACTTTGGATCCGGAGTGAACAATCGCTAATTTGCACTCGTTAATTGCTAATCCTTGCTGTCATATTGTGTGCCTACCCATAGCTCCACATATTCTTCTATCCGAACAGGTTCATCTTGCAACTGTTACCCACGCTCAACAATAGATTGCTTCGCCCTGTTTGGTTTCATCAAAATTGCCAAAAAAATTCAGGAAAATAAAGAAAAAAAATTGTTAAAGTTTTTGCACGCTTTTCAGAGAAGGTGCTGTATTTCTGTAGACCACTTCCCACCTCAGTTGTAGGTGCCAATTTTTATGGATGCATCTTTTTTGATCCTTGTTTAGAGAAAAATAAAAAAATGGTGAAAAAATAAAAAAGTTTGATTCCTACTAGTGCCTTTTGGAAAAATCAGTGAAAAATTTAGGAAGAAAAGGAAAATTCCAGGTTATTTGCTTGTTCTGTGCGTGCTTTCCATCGTCCTTTGTTTTCACCTTGTTGCGCTATGTCTCGACACGTCTTAGCCAGCAGCTGTGATTTGTACTTTGGATCCGGATTGAACAATTGCTAATCTGCACTCGTTAATTGGTAATCCTTGTTGTCATATTGTGTGCCTACCCATAGCTCCACATATTCTTCTATCCGCACAGGTTCATCTTGCAACTGTAACCCACGCTCAACAATAGATTGCTTCGCCCTGTTTGGTTTCATCAAAATTACCAAAATAATTTAGGAAAATAAAGAAAAAAATTGTCAAAGTTTTGGCACGCTTTTCAGAGAACGTGCTTTATTTCTGTAGACCGCATCCCACCTCAGTTGTAGGTGCCAATTTTTGTGGTTGCATCTTTTTTGATCCTTGTTCAGAGAAAAATAAAAAAATGGTGAAAAAATAAAAAAGTTTGATTCATACTAGTGCCTTTTGGAAAAATCAGTGAAAAATTCTGGAAGAAAAGAAAAATTTCGGGTTATTTGCTTGTTCTGTGCGTTCTTTCCATCGTCCTTTGTTTTCACCTTGTTGCGCTACGTCTCGAGACGTCTTAGCCAGCAGCTGTGATTTGTACTTTGGATCCGGAGTGAACAATCGCTAATATGCACTCGTTAATTGCTAATCCTTGCTGTCATATTGTGTGCCTACCCATAGCTCCACATATTCTTCTATCCGAACAGGTTCATCTTGCAACTGTTACCCACACTCAACAATAGATTGCTTCGCCATGTTTGGTTTCATCAAAATTGCCAAAAAAATTCAGGAAAATAAAGAAAAAAATTGTTAAAGTTTTTGCACGCTTTTCAGAGAAGGTGCTGTATTTCTGTAGACCACTTCCCACCTCAGTTGTAGGTGCCAATTTTTATGGATGCATCTTTTTTGATCCTTGTTTAGAGAAAAATAAAAAAATGGTGAAAAAATAAAAAAGTTTGATTCCTACTAGTGCCTTTTGGAAAAATCAGTGAAAAATTCAGGAAGAAAAGGAAAATTCCAGGTTATTTGCTTGTTCTGTGCGTGCTTTCCATCGTCCTTTGTTTTCACCTTGTTGCGCTACGTCTCGACACGTCTTAGCCAGCAGCTGTGATTTGTACTTTGGATCCGGATTGAACAATTGCTAATCTGCACTCGTTAATTGGTAATCCTTGCTGTCATATTGTGTGCCTACCCATAGCTCCACATATTCTTCTATCCGCACAGGTTCATCTTGCAACTGTAACCCACGCTCAACAATAGATTGCTTCGCCCTGTTTGGTTTCATCAAAATTACCAAAATAATTTAGGAAAATAAAGAAAAAAATTGTCAAAGTTTTGGCACGCTTTTCAGAGAACGTGCTTTATTTCTGTAGACCGCATCCCACCTCAGTTGTAGGTGCCAATTTTTGTGGTTGCATCTTTTTTGATCCTTGTTCAGAGAAAAATAAAAAAATGGTGAAAAAATAAAAAAGTTTGATTCATACTAGTGCCTTTTGGAAAAATCAGTGAAAAATTCTGGAAGAAAAGAAAAATTTCGGGTTATTTGCTTGTTCTGTGCGTTCTTTCCATCGTCCTTTGTTTTCACCTTGTTGCGCTACGTCTCGACACGTCTTAGCCAGCAGCTGTGATTTGTACTTTGGATCCGGAGTGAACAATCGCTAATCTGCACTCGTTAATTGCTAATCCTTGCTGTCATATTGTGTGCCTACCCATAGCTCCACATATTCTTCTATCCGAACAGGTTCATCTTGCAACTGTTACCCACACTCAACAATAGATTGCTTCGCCTTGTTTGGTTTCATCAAAATTGCCAAAAAAATTCAGGAAAATAAATAAAAAAATTTTTAAAGTTTTTGCACGCTTTTCAGAGAAGGTGCTGTATTTCTGTAGACCACTTCCCACCTCAGTTGTAGGTGCCAATTTTTATGGATGCATCTTTTTTGATCCTTGTTTAGAGAAAAATAAAAAAATGGTGAAAAAATTAAAAAGTTTGATTCCTACTAGTGCCTTTTGGAAAAATCAGTGAAAAATTCAGGAAGAAAAGGAAAATTCCAGGTTATTTGCTTGTTATGTGCGTGCTTTCCATCGTCCTTTGTTTTCACCTTGTTGCGCTACGTCTCGACACGTCTTAGCCAGCAGCTGTGATTTGTACTTTGGATCCGGATTGAACAATTGCTAATCTGCACTCGTTAATTGGTAATCCTTGCTGTCATATTGTGTGCCTACCCATAGCTCCACATATTCTTCTATCTGCACAGGTTCATCTTGCAACTGTTACCCACACTCAACAATAGATTGCTTCGCCCTGTTTGGTTTCATCAAAATTACCAAAAAAATTTCGAAAAATAAAGAAAAAAATTGTCAAAGTTTTTGCACGCCTTTCAGAGAACGTGTTGTGTTTCTGTAGACCGCTTCGCACCACAGTTGTAGGTGCCAATTTTTGTGGTTGCATCTTTTTTGATCCTTGTTCAGAGAAAAATAAAAAAATGGTGAAAAAATAAAAAAAGTTTGATTCCTACTAGTGCCTTTTGGAAAAATCAGTGAAAAATTCAGGAAGAAAAGGAAAATTCTGGGTTATTTGCTTGTTCTGTGCGTTCTTTCCATCGTCCTTTGTTTTCACCTTGTTGCGCTACGTCTCGACAAATCTTAGCCAATAGCTATGATTTGTACTTTGGATCCGGATTGAACAATCGCTAATCTGTACTCGTTAATTGCTAATCTTTGTTGTCATATTGTGTGCCTACCCATAGCTCCACATATTTTTCTATCGGCACAGGTTCATCTTGCAACTGTTACCCACGCTCAACAATAGATTGCTTCGCCCTGTTTGGTTTCATCAAAATTACTAAAAAAATTCAGGAAAATAAAGAAAAAAATTGTTAAAATTTTTGCACGCCTTTCAGAGAACGTGCTGTATTTCTGTAGACCGCATCCCACCTCAGTTGTCGGTGCCAATTTTTGTGGTTGCATCTTTTTTGATCTTGTTCAGAGAAAAATAAAAAAATGGTGAAAAAATAAAAAAGTTTGATTCATACTAGTGCCTTTTGGAAAAATCAGTGAAAAATTCAGGAAGAAAAGGAAAATTTCGGGTTATTTGCTTGTTCTGTGCGTTCTTTCCATCGTCCTTTGTTTTCACCTTGTTGCGCTACGTCTCGACACGTCTTAGCCAGCAGCTGTGATTTGTACTTTGGATCCGGAGTGAACAATCGCTAATCTGCACTCGTTAATTGCTAATCCTTGCTGTCATATTGTGTGCCTACCCATAGCTCCACATATTCTTCTATCCGAACAGGTTCATCTTGCAACTGTTACCCACGCTCAACAATAGATTGCTTCGCCCTGTTTGGTTTCATCAAAATTGCCAAAAAATTCAGGAAAATAAAGAAAAAAATTGTCAAAGTTTTTGCACGCTTTTCAGAGAAGGTGCTGTATTTCTGTAGACCACTTCCCACCTCAGTTGTAGGTGCCAATTTTTATGGATGCATCTTTTTTGATCCTTGTTTAGAGAAAAATAAAAAAAATGGTGAAAAAATAAAAAAGTTTGATTCCTACTAGTGCCTTTTGGAAAAATCAGTGGAAAATTCAGGAAGAAAAGGAAAATTTCGGGTTATTTGCTTGTTCTGTGCGTTCTTTCCATCGTCCTTTGTTTTCACCATGTTGCGCTACGTCTCGACACGTCTTAGCCAGTAGCTATGATTTGTACTTTGGATCCGGATTGAACAATCGCTAATCTGCACTCGTTAATTGGTAATCCTTGCTGTCATATTGTGTGCCTACCCATAGCTCCACATATTCTTCTATCGGCACAGGTTCATCTTGCAACTGTTACCCACGCTCAACAATAGATTGCTTCGCCCTGTTTGGTTTTATCAAAATTACTAAAAAAGTTCAGGAAAATAAAGAAAAAAATTGTTAAAATTTTTGCACGCCTTTCAGAGAACGTGCTGTATTTCTGTAGACCGCATCCCACCTCAGTTGTAGGTGCCAATTTTTGTGGTTGCATCTTTTTTGATCCTTGTTCAGAGAAAAATAAAAAAAATGGTGAAAAAATAAAAAAGTTTGATTCCTACTAGTGCCTTTTGGAAAAAACAGTGAAAAATTCAGGAAGAAAAGGAAAATTCCGGGTTATTTGCTTGTTCTGTGCGTTCTTTCCATCGTCCTTTGTTTTCACCTTGTTGCGCTATGTCTCGACACGTCTTAGCCAGCAGCTGTGATTTGTACTTTGGATCCGGATTGAACAATCGCTAATCTGTACTCGTTAATTGCTAATCTTTGTTGTCATATTATGTGCCTACCCATAGCTCCACATATTCTTCTATCAGCACAGGTTCATCTTGCAACTGTTACCCACACTCAACAATAGATTGCTTCGCCATGTTTGGTTTCATCAAAATTACTAAAAAAATTCAGGAAAATAAAGAATAAAATTGTCAAAGTTTTTGCACGCTTTTCAGAGAACGTGCTGTATTTCTGTAGATCGCATCCCACCTCAGTTGTAGGTGCCAATTTTTGTGGTTGCATCTTTTTTTATCCTTGTTCAGAGAAAAATAAAAAAATGGTGAAAAAATAAAAAAGTTTGATTCCTACTAGTGCCTTTTGGAAAAATCAGTGAAAAATTCAGGAAGAAAAGGAAAATTCTGGGTTATTTGCTTGTTCTGTGTGTTCTTTCCATCATCCTTTGTTTTCACCTTGTTGCGCTATGTCTCGACACGTCTTAGCCAGCAGCTGTGATTTGTACTTTGGATCCGGAGTGAACAATTGCTAATCTGCACTCGTTAATTGGTAATCCTTGCTGTCATATTGTGTGCCTACCCACAGCTCCACATATTCTTCTATCCGAACAGGTTCATCTTGCAACTGTTACCCACGCTCAATAATAGATTGCTTCGCCCTGTTTGGTTTCATCAAAATTGCCAAAAAAATTCAGGAAAATAAAGAATAAAATTGTCAAAGTTTTTGCACGCTTTTCGGAGAAGGTGCTGTATTTCTGTAGACCGCATCCCACCTCAGTTGTAGGTGCCAATTTTTATGGTTGCATCTTTTTTGATCCTTGTTCAGAGAAAAATAAAAAAATGGTAAAAAAATAAAAAAATTTGATTCCTACTAGTGACTTTTGGAAAAATCAGTGGAAAATTCAGGAAGAAAATCAAAATTCCGGGTTATTTGCTTGTTCTGTGCGTTCTTTCCATCGTCCTTTGTTTTCACCTTGTTGCGCTACGTCTCGACATGTCTTAGCCAGTAGCTGTGACTTCTACTTTGGATCCGGATTGAACAATCGCTAATCTGTACTCGTTAATTGCTAATCTTTGTTGTCATATTGTGTGCCTACCCATAGCTCCACATATTCTTCTATCAGCACAGGTTCGTCTTGCAACTGTTACCCACACTCAACAATAGATTGCTTCGCCATGTTTGGTTTCATCAAAATTACTAAAAAAATTCAGGAAAATAAAGAAAAAAATTGTTAAAGTTTTTGCACGCTTTTCAGAGAACGTGCTGTATTTCTGTAGACCGCATCCCACCTCAGTTTTAGGTGCCAATTTTTGTGGTTGCATCTTTTTTTATCCTTGTTCAGAGAAAAATAAAAAAATGGTGCAAAAATAAAAAAGTTTGATTCCTACTAGTGCCTTTTGGAAAAATCAATGAAAAATTCAGGAAGAAAAGGAAAATTCTAGATTATTTGCTTGTTCTGTGTGTTCTTTCCATCATCCTTTGTTTTCACCTTGTTGCGCTACGTCTCGACACGTCTTAGCCAGCAGCTGTGATTTGTACTTTGGATCCGGAGTGAACAAACGCTAATCTGTACTCGTTAATTGATAATCCTTGCTGTCATATTGTGTGCCTACCCACAGCTCCACATATTCTTCTATCCGAACAGGTTCATCTTGCAACTGTTACCCACGCTCAATAATAGATTGCTTCGCCCTGTTTGGTTTCATCAAAATTGCCAAAAAAATTCAGGAAAATAAAGAAAAAAATTGTCAAAGTTTTTGCACGCTTTTCGAAGAAGGTGCTGTATTTCTGTAGACCGCATCCCACCTCAGTTGTAGGTGCCAATTTTTATGGTTGCATCTTTTTTGATCCTTGTTCAGAGAAAAATAAAAAAATGGTAAAAAAATAAAAAAATTTGATTCCTACTAGTGCCTTTTGGAAAAATCAGTGGAAAATTTAGGAAGAAAATCAAAATTCCGGGTTATTTGCTTGTTCTGTGCGTTCTTTCCATCGTCCTTTGTTTTCACCTTGTTGCGCTACGTCTCGACACGTCTTAGCCAGCAGCTGTGATTTGTACTTTGGATCCGGATTGAACAATCGCTAATCTGCACTCGTTAATTGGTAATTCTTGCTGTCATATTGTGTGCCTACCCATAGCTCCACATATTCTTCTATCTGCACAGGTTCATCTTGCAACTGTTACCCACGCTGAACAATAGATTGCTTCGCCCTGTTTGGTTTCATCAAAATTACCAAAAAAATTTAGGAAAATAAAGAAAAAAACTGTCAAAGTTTTTGCACGCCTTTTAGAGAACGTGCTGTGTTTCTGTAGACCGCATCGCACCACAGTTGTAGGTGCCAAATTTTGTGGTTGCATCTTTTTTGATCCTTGTTCAGAGAAAAATAAAAAAAATGGTGAAAAAATAAAAAAAGTTTGATTCCTACTAGTGCCTTTTGGAAAAAACAGTGAAAAATTTTGGAAGAAAAGGAAAATTCCGGGTTATTTGCTTGTTCTGTGAGTTCTTTCCATCGTCCTTTGTTTTCACCTTGTTGCGCTACGTCTCGACATGTCTTAGCCAGCAGCTGTGACTTCTACTTTGGATCCGGATTGAACAATCGCTAATCTGTACTCGTTAATTGCTAATCTTTGTTGTCATATTGTGTGCCTACCCATAGCTCCACATATTCTTCTATCAGCACAGGTTCATCTTGCAACTGTTACCCACGCTCAACAATAGATTGCTTCGCCATGTTTGGTTTCATTAAAATTACTAAAAAAATTCAGGAAAATAAAGAAAAAAATTGTTAAAGTTTTTGCACGCTTTTCAGAGAACGTGTTGTATTTCTGTAGACCGCATCCCACCTCAGTTGTAGGTGCCAATTTTTGTGGTTGCATCTTTTTTTATCCTTGTTCAGAGAAAAATAAAAAAATGGTGAAAATAAAAAAGTTTGATTCCTACTAGTGCCTTTTGGAAAAAACAGTGAAAAATTCAGGAAGAAAAGGAAAATTCTAGGTTATTTGCTTGTTCTGTGTGTTCTTTCCATCATCCTTTGTTTTCACCTTGTTACGCTACGTCTCGACACGTCTTAGCCAGCAGCTGTGATTTGTACTTTGGATCCGGAGTAAACAATCGCTAAAATGCACTCGTTAATTGGTAATCCTTGCTGTCATATTGTGTGCCTACCCATAGCTCCACATATTCTTCTATCCGAACAGGTTCGTCTTGCAACTGTTACCCACGCTCAACAATAGATTGCTTCGCCCTGTTTGGTTTCATCAAAATTGCCAAAAAAATTCAGGAAAATAAAGAAAAAAATTGTCAAAGTTTTTGCACGCTTTTCAGAGAAGGTGCTGTATTTCTGTAGACCGCATCCCACCTCAGTTGTAGGTGCCAATTTTTATGGTTGCATCTTTTTTGATCCTTGTTCAGAGAAAAATAAAAAAATGGTAAAAAATAAAAAAAGGTTGATTCCTACTAGTGCCTTTTGGAAAAATCAGTGGAAAATTCAGGAAGAAAATCAAAATTCCGGGTTATTTGCTTGTTCTGTGCGTTCTTTCCATCGTCCTTTGTTTTCACCTTGTTGCGCTACGTCTCGACACGTCTTAGCCAGCAGCTGTGATTTGTACTTTGGATCCGGATTGAACAATCGCTAATCTGCACTCGTTAATTGGTAATTCTTGCTGTCATATTGTGTGCCTACCCATAGCTCCACATATTCTTCTATCTGCACAGGTTCATCTTGCAACCTTTACCCACCCTGAGCAATAGATTGCTTCGCCCTGTTTGGTTTCATCAAAATTACCAAAAAAATTTAGGAAAATAAAGAAAAAAATTGTCAAAGTTTTTGCACGCCTTTTAGAGAACATGCTGTGTTTCTGTAGACCGCATCGCACCACAGTTGTAGGTGCCAATTTTTGTGGTTGCATCTTTTTTGATCCTTGTTCAGAGAAAAATAAAAAAAATGGTGAAAAAATAAAAAAAGTTTGATTACTACTAGTGCCTTTTGGAAAAAACAGTGAAAAATTTAGGAAGAAAAGGAAAATTCTGGGTTATTTGCTTGTTCTGTGAGTTCTTTCCATCGTCCTTTGTTTTCACCTTGTTGCGCTACGTCTCGACACGTCTTAGCCAGCAGCTGTGATTTGTACTTTAGATCCGGATTGAACAATCGCTAATCTGCACTCGTTAATTGGTAATTCTTGCTGTCATATTGTGTGCCTACCCATAGCTCCACATATTCTTCTATCTGCACAGGTTCATCTTGCAACCTTTACCCACCCTGAACAATAGATTGCTTCGCCCTGTTTGGTTTCATCAAAATTACCAAAAAAATTTAGGAAAATAAAGAAAAAAATTGTCAAAGTTTTTGCACGCCTTTTAGAGAACGTGCTGTGTTTCTGTAGACCGCATCGCACCACAGTTGTAGGTGCCAATTTTTGTGGCTGCATCTTTTTTGATCCTTGTTCAGAGAAAAATAAAAAAAATGGTGAAAAAATAAAAAAAGTTTGATTCCTACTAGTGCCTTTTGGAAAAAACAGTGAAAAATTTAGGAAGAAAAGGAAAATTCTGGGTTATTTGCTTGTTCTGTGAGTTCTTTCCATCGTCCTTTGTTTTCACCTTGTTGCGCTACGTCTCGACACGTCTTAGCCAGCAGCTGTGATTTATACTTTGGATCCGGATTGAACAATCGCTAATCTTTACTCATTAATTGCTAATCTTTGTTGTCATATTGTGTGCCTACCCATAGCTCCACATATTCTTCTATCAGCACAGGTTCATCTTGCAACTGTTACCCACGCTCAACAATAGATTGCTTCGCCCTGTTTGGTTTCATCAAAATTACTAAAAAAATTCAGGAAAATAAAGAAAAAAATTGTTAAAGTTTTTGCACGCTTTTCAGAGAACGTGCTGTATTTCTGTAGAGCGCATCCCACCTCAGTTGTAGGTGCCAATTTTTGTGGTTGCATCTTTTTTTTATCCTTGTTCAGAGAAAAATAAAAAAATGGTGAAAAAATAAAAAAGTTTGATTCCTAATAGTGCCTTTTGGAAAAATCAGTGAAAAATTCAGGAAGAAAAGGAGAATTCTGGGTTATTTGCTTGTTCTGTGCGTTCTTTCCATCATCCTTTGTTTTCACCTTGTTGCGCTACGCCTCGACACGTCTTATCCAGCAGCTGTGATTTGTACTTTGGATCCGGAGTGAACAATCGCTAATCTGCACTCGTTAATTGGTAATCCTTGCGGTAATATTGTGTGCCTACCCATAGCTCCACATATTCTTCTATCTGAACAGGTTCATCTTGCAACTGTTAGCCACGCTCAACAATAGATTGCTTCGCCCTGTTTGGTTTCATCAAAATTGCCAAAAAATTCAGGAAAATAAAGAAAAAAATTGTCAAAGTTTTTGCACGCTTTTCAGAGAAGGTGCTGTATTTCTGTAGACTGCATCCCACCTTAGTTGTAGGTGCCAATTTTTATGGTTGCATCTTTTTTGATCCTTGTTCAGAGAAAAATAAAAAAATGGTGAAAAAATAAAAAAGTTTGATTCCTACTAGTGCCTTTTGGAAAAATCAGTGGAAAATTCAGGAAGAAAATCAAAATTTTGGGTTCTTTGCTTGTTCTGTGCGTTCTTTCCATCGTCCTTTGTTTTCACCTTGTTGCGCTACGTCTCGACACGTCTTAGCCAGCAGCTGTGATTTGTACTTTGGATCCGGATTGAACAATCGCTAATCTGCACTCGTTAATTGGTAATTCTTGATGTCATATTGTGTGCCTACCCATAGCTCCACATATTCTTCTATCTGCACAGGTTCATCTTGCAACTGTTACCCACGCTGAACAATAAATTGCTTCGCCCTGTTTGGTTTCATCAAAATTACCAAAAAAATTTAGGAAAATAAAGAAAAAAATTGTCAAAGTTTTTGCACGCCTTTCAGAGAACGTGCTGTGTTTCTGTAGACCGCATCGCACCACAGTTGTAGGTGCCAATTGTTGTGGTTGCATCTTTTTTGATCCTTGTTCAGAGAAAAATAAAAAAAAGTTTGATTCCTACTAGTGCCTTTTGGAAAAAACAGTGAAAAATTTAGGAAGAAAAGGAAAATTCCGGGTTATTTGCTTGTTCTGTGAGTTCTTTCCATCGTCCTTTGTTTTCACCTTGTTGCGCTACGTCTCGACACGTCTTAGCCAGCAGCTGTGATTTCTACTTTAGATCCGGATTGAACAATCGCTAATCTGTACTCGTTAATTGCTAATCTTTGTTGTCATATTGTGTGCCTACCCATAGCTCCACATATTCTTCTATCAGCACAGGTTCATCTTGCAACTGTTACCCACGCTCAACAATAGATTGCTTCGCCATGTTTGGTTTCATCAAAATTACTAAAAAAATTCAGGAAAATAAAGAAAAAAATTGTTAAAGTTTTTGCACGCTTTTCAGAGAACGTGCTGTATTTCTGTAGACCGCATCCCACCTCAGTTGTAGGTGCCAATTTTTGTGGTTGCATCTTTTTTTATCCTTGTTGAGAGAAAATAAAAAAATGGTGAAAAAATAAAAAAGTTTGATTCCTAATAGTGCCTTTTGGAAAAATCAGTGAAAAATTCAGGAAGAAAAGGAAAATTCTGGGTTATTTGCTTGTTCTGTGTGTTCTTTCCATCATCCTTTGTTTTCACCTTGTTGCGCTACGTCTCGACACGTCTTAGCCAGCAGCTGTGATTTGTACTTTGGATCCGGAGTGAACAATCGCTAATCTGCACTCGTTAATTGGTAATCCTTGCTGTCATATTGTGTGCCTACCCACAGCTCCACATATTCTTCTATCCGAACAGGTTCATCTTGCAACTGTTGCCCACGCTCAACAATAGATTGCTTCGCCCTGTTTGGTTTCATCAAAATTGCCAAAAAAATTCAGGAAAATAAAGAAAAAAATTGTCAAAGTTTTTGCACGCTTTTCAGAGAAGGTGCTGTATTTCTGTAGACCGCATCCCACCTCAGTTGTAGGTGCCAATTTTTATGGTTGCATCTTTTTTGATCCTTGTTCAGAGAAAAATAAAAAATGGTAAAAAATAAAAAAAGGTTGATTCCTACTAGTGCCTTTTGGAAAAATCAGTGGAAAATTCAGGAAGAAAATCAAAATTCCGGGTTATTTGCTTGTTCTGTGCGTTCTTTCCATCGTCCTTTGTTTTCACCTTGTTGCGCTATGTCTCGACACGTCTTAGCCAGCAGCTGTGATTTGTACTTTGGATCCGGATTGAACAATCGCTAATCTGCACTCGTTAATTGGTAATTCTTGCTGTCATATTGTGTGCCTACCCATAGCTCCACATATTCTTCTATCTGCACAGGTTCATCTTGCAACCTTTACCCACCCTGAGCAATAGATTGCTTCGCCCTGTTTGGTTTCATCAAAATTACCAAAAAAATTTAGGAAAATAAAGAAAAAAATTGTCAAAGTTTTTGCACGCCTTTTAGAGAATGTGCTGTGTTTCTGTAGACCGCATCGCACCACAGTTGTAGGTGGCAATTTTTGTGGTTGCATCTTTTTTGATCCTTGTTCAGAGAAAAATAAAAAAAATGGTGAAAAAATAAAAAAAGTTTGATTCCTACTAGTGCCTTTTGGAAAAAACAGTGAAAAATTTAGGAAGAAAAGGAAAATTCTGGGTTATTTGCTTGTTCTGTGAGTTCTTTCCATCGTCCTTTGTTTTCACCTTGTTGCGCTACGTCTCGACACGTCTTAGCCAGCAGCTGTGATTTGTACTTTAGATCCGGATTGAACAATCGCTAATCTGCACTCGTTAATTGGTAATTCTTGCTGTCATATTGTGTGCCTACCCATAGCTCCACATATTCTTCTATCTGCACAGGTTCATCTTGCAACCTTTACCCACCCTGAACAATAGATTGCTTCGCCCTGTTTGGTTTCATCAAAATTACCAAAAAAATTTAGGAAAATAAAGAAAAAAATTGTCAAAGTTTTTGCACGCCTTTTAGAGAACGTGCTGTGTTTCTGTAGACCGCATCGCACCACAGTTGTAGGTGCCAATTTTTGTGGCTGCATCTTTTTTGATCCTTGTTCAGAGAAAAATAAAAAAAATGGTGAAAAAATAAAAAAAGTTTGATTCCTACTAGTGCCTTTTGGAAAAAAACAGTGAAAAATTTAGGAAGAAAAGGAAAATTCTGGGTTATTTGCTTGTTCTGTGAGTTCTTTCCATCGTCCTTTGTTTTCACCTTGTTGCGCTACGTCTCGACACGTCTTAGCCAGCAGCTGTGATTTATACTTTGGATCCGGATTGAACAATCGCTAATCTTTACTCATTAATTGCTAATCTTTGTTGTCATATTGTGTGCCTACCCATAGCTCCACATATTCTTCTATCAGCACAGGTTCATCTTGCAACTGTTACCCACGCTCAACAATAGATTGCTTCGCCCTGTTTGGTTTCATCAAAATTACTAAAAAAATTCAGGAAAATAAAGAAAAAAATTGTTAAAGTTTTTGCACGCTTTTCAGAGAACGTGCTGTATTTCTGTAGACCGCATCCCACCTCAGTTGTAGGTGCCAATTTTTGTGGTTGCATCTTTTTTTTATCCTTGTTCAGAGAAAAATAAAAAAATGGTGAAAAAATAAAAAAGTTTGATTCCTAATAGTGCCTTTTGGAAAAATCAGTGAAAAATTCAGGAAGAAAAGGAGAATTCTGGGTTATTTGCTTGTTCTGTGCGTTCTTTCCATCATCCTTTGTTTTCACCTTGTTGCGCTACGCCTCGACACGTCTTATCCAGCAGCTGTGATTTGTACTTTGGATCCGGAGTGAACAATCGCTAATCTGCACTCGTTAATTGGTAATCCTTGCGGTAATATTGTGTGCCTACCCATAGCTCCACATATTCTTCTATCCGAACAGGTTCATCTTGCAACTGTTAGCCACGCTCAACAATAGATTGCTTCGCCCTGTTTGGTTTCATCAAAATTGCCAAAAAATTCAGGAAAATAAAGAAAAAAATTGTCAAAGTTTTTGCACGCTTTTCAGAGAAGGTGCTGTATTTCTGTAGACTGCATCCCACCTTAGTTGTAGGTGCCAATTTTTATGGTTGCATCTTTTTTGATCCTTGTTCAGAGAAAAATAAAAAAATGGTGAAAAAATAAAAAAGTTTGATTCCTACTAGTGCCTTTTGGAAAAATCAGTGGAAAATTCAGGAAGAAAATCAAAATTTTGGGTTCTTTGCTTGTTCTGTGCGTTCTTTCCATCGTCCTTTGTTTTCACCTTGTTGCGCTACGTCTCGACACGTCTTAGCCAGCAGCTGTGATTTGTACTTTGGATCCGGATTGAACAATCGCTAATCTGCACTCGTTAATTGGTAATTCTTGATGTCATATTGTGTGCCTACCCATAGCTCCACATATTCTTCTATCTGCACAGGTTCATCTTGCAACTGTTACCCACGCTGAACAATAAATTGCTTCGCCCTGTTTGGTTTCATCAAAATTACCAAAAAAATTTAGGAAAATAAAGAAAAAAATTGTCAAAGTTTTTGCACGCCTTTCAGAGAACGTGCTGTGTTTCTGTAGACCGCATCGCACCACAGTTGTAGGTGCCAGTTTTTGTGGTTGCATCTTTTTTGATCCTTGTTCAGAGAAAAATAAAAAAAATGGTGAAAAAATAAAAAAAAGTTTGATTCCTACTAGTGCCTTTTGGAAAAAACAGTGAAAAATTTAGGAAGAAAAGGAAAATTCCGGGTTATTTGCTTGTTCTGTGAGTTCTTTCCATCGTCCTTTGTTTTCACCTTGTTGCGCTACGTCTCGACACGTCTTAGCCAGCAGCTGTGATTTCTACTTTAGATCCGGATTGAACAATCGCTAATCTGTACTCGTTAATTGCTAATCTTTGTTGTCATATTGTGTGCCTACCCATAGCTCCACATATTCTTCTATCAGCACAGGTTCATCTTGCAACTGTTACCCACGCTCAACAATAGATTGCTTCGCCATGTTTGGTTTCATCAAAATTACTAAAAAAATTCAGGAAAATAAAGAAAAAAATTGTTAAAGTTTTTGCACGCTTTTCAGAGAACGTGCTGTATTTCTGTAGACCGCATCCCACCTCAGTTGTAGGTGCCAATTTTTGTGGTTGCATCTTTTTTTATCCTTGTTGAGAGAAAATAAAAAAATGGTGAAAAAATAAAAAAGTTTGATTCCTAATAGTGCCTTTTGGAAAAATCAGTGAAAAATTCAGGAAGAAAAGGAAAATTCTGGGTTATTTGCTTGTTCTGTGTGTTCTTTCCATCATCCTTTGTTTTCACCTTGTTGCGCTACGTCTCGACACGTCTTAGCCAGCAGCTGTGATTTGTACTTTGGATCCGGAGTGAACAATCGCTAATCTGCACTCGTTAATTGGTAATCCTTGCTGTCATATTGTGTGCCTACCCACAGCTCCACATATTCTTCTATCCGAACAGGTTCATCTTGCAACTGTTGCCCACGCTCAACAATAGATTGCTTCGCCCTGTTTGGTTTCATCAAAATTGCCAAAAAATTCAGGAAAATAAAGAAAAAAATTGTCAAAGTTTTTGCACGCTTTTCAGAGAAGGTGCTGTATTTCTGTAGACCGCATCCCACCTCAGTTGTAGGTGCCAATTTTTATGGTTGCATCTTTTTTGATCCTTGTTCAGAGAAAAATAAAAAAATGGTAAAAAAATAAAAAAGTTTGATTCCTACTAGTGCCTTTTGGAAAAATCAGTGGAAAATTCAGGAAGAAAATCAAAATTCCGGGTTATTTGCTTGTTCTGTGCGTTCTTTCCATCGTCCTTTGTTTTCACCTTGTTGCGCTACGTCTCGACATGTCTTAGCCAGCAGCTGTGATTTGTACTTTGGATCCGGATTGAACAATCGCTAATCTGCACTCGTTAATTGGTAATTCTTGCTGTCATATTGTGTGCCTGCCCATAGCTCCACATATTCTTCTATCTGCACAGGTTCATCTTGCAACTGTTACCCACCCTGAACAATAGATTGCTTCGCCCTGTTTGGTTTCATCAAAATTACCAAAAAAATTTAGGAAAATAAAGAAAAAAATTGTCAAAGTTTTTGCACGCCTTTTAGAGAACGTGCTGTGTTTCTGTAGACCGCATCGCACTACAGTTGTAGGTGCCAATTTTTGTGGTTGCATCTTTTTTGATCCTTGTTCAGAGAGAAATAAAAAAAATGGTGAAAAAATAAAAAAAGTTTGATTCCTACTAGTGCCTTTTGGAAAAAACAGTGAAAAATTTAGGAAGAAAAGGAAAATTCTGGGTTATTTGCTTGTTCTGTGAGTTCTTTCCATCGTCCTTTGTTTTCACCTTGTTGCGCTACGTCTCGACACGTCTTAGCCAGCAGCTGTGATTTATACTTTGGATCCGGATTGAACAATCGCTAATCTTTACTCATTAATTGCTAATCTTTGTTGTCATATTGTGTGCCTACCCATAGCTCCACATATTCTTCTATCAGCACAGGTTCATCTTGCAACTGTTACCCACGCTCAACAATAGATTGCTTCGCCCTGTTTGGTTTCATCAAAATTACTAAAAAAATTCAGGAAAATAAAGAAAAAAATTTTTAAAGTTTTTGCACGCTTTTCAGAGAACGTGCTGTATTTCTGTAGACCGCATCCCACCTTAGTTGTAGGTGCCAATTTTTGTGGTTGCATCTTTTTTTTATCCTTGTTCAGAGAAAAATAAAAAAATGGTGAAAAAATAAAAAAGTTTGATTCCTACTAGTGCCTTTTGGAAAAATCAGTGAAAAATTCAGGAAGAAAAGGAGAATTCTGGGTTATTTGCTTGTTCTGTGTGTTCTTTCCATCATCCTTTGTTTTCACCTTGTTGCGCTACGCCTCGACACGTCTTATCCAGCAGCTGTGATTTGTACTTTGGATCCGGAGTGAACAATCGCTAATCTGCACTCGTTAATTGGTAATCCTTGCTGTCATATTGTGTGCCTACCCACAGCTCCACATATTCTTCTATCCGAACAGGTTCATCTTGCAACTGTTAGCCACGCTCAACAATAGATTGCTTTGCCCTGTTTGGTTTCATCAAAATTGCCAAAAAAATTCAGGAAAATAAAGAAAAAAATTGTCAAAGTTTTTGCACGCTTTTCAGAGAAGGTGCTGTATTTCTGTAGACCGCATCCCACCTCAGTTGTAGGTGCCAATTTTTATGGTTGCATCTTTTTTGATCCTTGTTCAGAGAAAAATAAAAAAATGGTGAAAAAATAAAAAAGTTTGATTCCTACTAGTGCCTTTTGGAAAAATCAGTGGAAAATTCAGGAAGAAAATCAAAATTCCGGGTTATTTGCTTGTTCTGTGCGTTCTTTCCATCGTCCTTTGTTTTCACCTTGTTGCGCTACGTCTCGACATGTCTTAGCCAGCAGCTGTGATTTGTACTTTGGATCCGGATTGAACAATCGCTAATCTGCACTCGTTAATTGGTAATTCTTGCTGTCATATTGTGTGCCTGCCCATAGCTCCACATATTCTTCTATCTGCACAGGTTCATCTTGCAACTGTTACCCACGCTGAACAATAAATTGCTTCGCCCTGTTTGGTTTCATCAAAATTACCAAAAAAATTTAGGAAAATAAAGAAAAAAATTGTCAAAGTTTTTGCACGCCTTTCAGAGAACGTGCTGTGTTTCTGTAGACCGCATCGCACCACAGTTGTAGGTGCCAATTTTTGTGGTTGCATCTTTTTTGATCCTTGTTCAGAGAAAAATAAAAAAAATGGTGAAAAAATAAAAAAAAGTTTGATTCCTACTAGTGCCTTTTGGAAAAAACAGTGAAAAATTTAGGAAGAAAAGGAAAATTCCGGGTTATTTGCTTGTTCTGTGAGTTCTTTCCATCGTCCTTTGTTTTCACCTTGTTGCGCTACGTCTCGACACGTCTTAGCCAGCAGCTGTGATTTCTACTTTAGATCCGGATTGAACAATCGCTAATCTGTACTCGTTAATTGCTAATCTTTGTTGTCATATTGTGTGCCTACCCATAGCTCCACATATTCTTCTATCAGCACAGGTTCATCTTGCAACTGTTACCCACGCTCAACAATAGATTGCTTCGCCATGTTTGGATTCATCAAAATTACTAAAAAAATTCAGGAAAATAAAGAAAAAAATTGTTAAAGTTTTTGCACGCTTTTCAGAGAACGTGCTGTATTTCTGTAGACCGCATCCCACCTCAGTTGTAGGTGCCAATTTTTGTGGTTGCATCTTTTTTTATCCTTGTTGAGAGAAAATAAAAAAATGGTGAAAAAATAAAAAAGTTTGATTCCTAATAGTGCCTTTTGGAAAAATCAGTGAAAAATTCAGGAAGAAAAGGAAAATTCTGGGTTATTTGCTTGTTCTGTGTGTTCTTTCCATCATCCTTTGTTTTCACCTTGTTGCGCTACGTGTCGACACGTCTTAGCCAGCAGCTGTGATTTGTACTTTGGATCCGGAGTGAACAATCGCTAATCTGCACTCGTTAATTGGTAATCCTTGCTGTCATATTGTGTGCCTACCCACAGCTCCACATATTCTTCTATCCGAACAGGTTCATCTTGCAACTGTTACCCACGCTCAACAATAGATTGCTTTGCCCTGTTTGGTTTCATCAAAATTGCCAAAAAAATTCAGGAAAATAAAGAAAAAAATTGTCAAAGTTTTTGCACGCTTTTCAGAGAAGGTGCTGTATTTCTGTAGACCGCATCCCACCTCAGTTGTAGGTGCCAATTTTTATGGTTGCATCTTTTTTGATCCTTGTTCAGAGAAAAATAAAAAAATGGTAAAAAAATAAAAAAGTTTGATTCCTACTAGTGCCTTTTGGAAAAATCAGTGGAAAATTCAGGAAGAAAATCAAAATTCCGGGTTATTTGCTTGTTCTTTGCGTTCTTTCCATCGTCCTTTGTTTTCACCTTGTTGCGCTACGTCTCGACATGTCTTAGCCAGCAGCTGTGATTTGTACTTTGGATCCGGATTGAACAATCGCTAATCTGCACTCGTTAATTGGTAATTCTTGCTGTCATATTGTGTGCCTGCCCATAGCTCCACATATTCTTCTATCTGCACAGGTTCATCTTGCAACTGTTACCCACCCTGAACAATAGATTGCTTCGCCCTGTTTGGTTTCATCAAAATTACCAAAAAAATTTAGGAAAATAAAGAAAAAAATTGTCAAAGTTTTTGCACGCCTTTTAGAGAACGTGCTGTGTTTCTGTAGACCGCATCGCACTACAGTTGTAGGTGCCAATTTTTGTGGTTGCATCTTTTTTGATCCTTGTTCAGAGAGAAATAAAAAAAATGGTGAAAAAATAAAAAAAGTTTGATTCCTACTAGTGCCTTTTGGAAAAAACAGTGAAAAATTTAGGAAGAAAAGGAAAATTCCGGGTTATTTGCTTGTTCTGTGAGTTCTTTCCATCGTCCTTTGTTTTCACCTTGTTGCGCTACGTCTCGACATGTCTTAGCCAGTAGCTGTGACTTCTACTTTGGATCCGGATTGAACAATCGCTAATCTGTACTCGTTAATTGCTAATCTTTGTTGTCATATTGTGTGCCTACCCATAGCTCCACATATTCTTCTATCAGCACAGGTTCATCTTGCAATTGTTACCCACGCTCAACAATAGATTGCTTCGCCATGTTTGGTTTCATCAAAATTACTAAAAAAATTCAGGAAAATAAAGAAAAAAATTGTTAAAGTTTTTGCACGCTTTTTAGAGAACGTGCTGTATTTCTGTAGACCGCATCCCACCTCAGTTGTAGGTGCCAATTTTTGTGGTTGCATCTTTTTTTATCCTTGTTGAGAGAAAATAAAAAAATGGTGAAAAAATAAAAAAGTTTGATTCCTAATAGTGCCTTTTGGAAAAATCAGTGAAAAATTCAGGAAGAAAAGGAAAATTCTGGGTTATTTGCTTGTTCTGTGTGTTCTTTCCATCATCCTTTGTTTTCACCTTGTTGCGCTACGTCTCGACACGTCTTAGCCAGCAGCTGTGATTTGTACTTTGGATCCGGAGTGAACAATCGCTAATCTGCACTCGTTAATTGGTAATCCTTGCTGTCATATTGTGTGCCTACCCACAGCTCCACATATTCTTCTATCCGAACAGGTTCATCTTGCAACTGTTGCCCACGCTCAACAATAGATTGCTTCGCCCTGTTTGGTTTCATCAAAATTGCCAAAAAAATTCAGGAAAATAAAGAAAAAAATTGTCAAAGTTTTTGCACGCTTTTCAGAGAAGGTGCTGTATTTCTGTAGACCGCATCCCACCTCAGTTGTAGGTGCCAATTTTTATGGTTGCATCTTTTTTGATCCTTGTTCAGAGAAAAATAAAAAAATGGTAAAAAAATAAAAAAGTTTGATTCCTACTAGTGCCTTTTGGAAAAATCAGTGGAAAATTCAGGAAGAAAATCAAAATTCCGGGTTATTTGCTTGTTCTGTGCGTTCTTTCCATCGTCCTTTGTTTTCACCTTGTTGCGCTACGTCTCGACATGTCTTAGCCAGCAGCTGTGATTTGTACTTTGGATCCGGATTGAACAATCGCTAATCTGCACTCGTTAATTGGTAATTCTTGCTGTCATATTGTGTGCCTGCCCATAGCTCCACATATTCTTCTATCTGCACAGGTTCATCTTGCAACTGTTACCCACCCTGAACAATAGATTGCTTCGCCCTGTTTGGTTTCATCAAAATTACCAAAAAAATTTAGGAAAATAAAGAAAAAAATTGTCAAAGTTTTTGCACGCCTTTTAGAGAACGTGCTGTGTTTCTGTAGACCGCATCGCACTACAGTTGTAGGTGCCAATTTTTGTGGTTGCATCTTTTTTGATCCTTGTTCAGAGAGAAATAAAAAAAATGGTGAAAAAATAAAAAAAGTTTGATTCCTACTAGTGCCTTTTGGAAAAAACAGTGAAAAATTTAGGAAGAAAAGGAAAATTCTGGGTTATTTGCTTGTTCTGTGAGTTCTTTCCATCGTCCTTTGTTTTCACCTTGTTGCGCTACGTCTCGACACGTCTTAGCCAGCAGCTGTGATTTATACTTTGGATCCGGATTGAACAATCGCTAATCTTTACTCATTAATTGCTAATCTTTGTTGTCATATTGTGTGCCTACCCATAGCTCCACATATTCTTCTATCAGCACAGGTTCATCTTGCAACTGTTACCCACGCTCAACAATAGATTGCTTCGCCCTGTTTGGTTTCATCAAAATTACTAAAAAAATTCAGGAAAATAAAGAAAAAAATTTTTAAAGTTTTTGCACGCTTTTCAGAGAACGTGCTGTATTTCTGTAGACCGCATCCCACCTTAGTTGTAGGTGCCAATTTTTGTGGTTGCATCTTTTTTTATCCTTGTTCAGAGAAAAATAAAAAAATGGTGAAAAAATAAAAAAGTTTGATTCCTACTAGTGCCTTTTGGAAAAATCAGTGAAAAATTCAGGAAGAAAAGGAGAATTCTGGGTTATTTGCTTGTTCTGTGTGTTCTTTCCATCATCCTTTGTTTTCACCTTGTTGCGCTACGCCTCGACACGTCTTATCCAGCAGCTGTGATTTGTACTTTGGATCCGGAGTGAACAATCGCTAATCTGCACTCGTTAATTGGTAATCCTTGCTGTCATATTGTGTGCCTACCCACAGCTCCACATATTCTTCTATCCGAACAGGTTCATCTTGCAACTGTTAGCCACGCTCAACAATAGATTGCTTTGCCCTGTTTGGTTTCATCAAAATTGCCAAAAAAATTCAGGAAAATAAAGAAAAAAATTGTCAAAGTTTTTGCACGCTTTTCAGAGAAGGTGCTGTATTTCTGTAGACCGCATCCCACCTCAGTTGTAGGTGCCAATTTTTATGGTTGCATCTTTTTTTATCCTTGTTCAGAGAAAAATAAAAAAATGGTGAAAAAATAAAAAAGTTTGATTCCTACTAGTGCCTTTTGGAAAAATCAGTGGAAAATTCAGGAAGAAAATCAAAATTCCGGGTTATTTGCTTGTTCTGTGCGTTCTTTCCATCGTCCTTTGTTTTCACCTTGTTGCGCTACGTCTCGACATGTCTTAGCCAGCAGCTGTGATTTGTACTTTGGATCCGGATTGAACAATCGCTAATCTGCACTCGTTAATTGGTAATTCTTGCTGTCATATTGTGTGCCTGCCCATAGCTCCACATATTCTTCTATCTGCACAGGTTCATCTTGCAACTGTTACCCACGCTGAACAATAAATTGCTTCGCCCTGTTTGGTTTCATCAAAATTACCAAAAAAATTTAGGAAAATAAAGAAAAAAATTGTCAAAGTTTTTGCACGCCTTTCAGAGAACGTGCTGTGTTTCTGTAGACCGCATCGCACCACAGTTGTAGGTGCCAATTTTTGTGGTTGCATCTTTTTTGATCCTTGTTCAGAGAAAAATAAAAAAAATGGTGAAAAAATAAAAAAAAAGTTTGATTCCTACTAGTGCCTTTTGGAAAAAACAGTGAAAAATTTAGGAAGAAAAGGAAAATTCCGGGTTATTTGCTTGTTCTGTGAGTTCTTTCCATCGTCCTTTGTTTTCACCTTGTTGCGCTACGTCTCGACACGTCTTAGCCAGCAGCTGTGATTTCTACTTTAGATCCGGATTGAACAATCGCTAATCTGTACTCGTTAATTGCTAATCTTTGTTGTCATATTGTGTGCCTACCCATAGCTCCACATATTCTTCTATCAGCACAGGTTCATCTTGCAACTGTTACCCACGCTCAACAATAGATTGCTTCGCCATGTTTGGATTCATCAAAATTACTAAAAAAATTCAGGAAAATAAAGAAAAAAATTGTTAAAGTTTTTGCACGCTTTTCAGAGAACGTGCTGTATTTCTGTAGACCGCATCCCACCTCAGTTGTAGGTGCCAATTTTTGTGGTTGCATCTTTTTTTATCCTTGTTGAGAGAAAATAAAAAAATGGTGAAAAAATAAAAAAGTTTGATTCCTAATAGTGCCTTTTGGAAAAATCAGTGAAAAATTCAGGAAGAAAAGGAAAATTCTGGGTTATTTGCTTGTTCTGTGTGTTCTTTCCATCATCCTTTGTTTTCACCTTGTTGCGCTACGTGTCGACACGTCTTAGCCAGCAGCTGTGATTTGTACTTTGGATCCGGAGTGAACAATCGCTAATCTGCACTCGTTAATTGGTAATCCTTGCTGTCATATTGTGTGCCTACCCACAGCTCCACATATTCTTCTATCCGAACAGGTTCATCTTGCAACTGTTACCCACGCTCAACAATAGATTGCTTTGCCCTGTTTGGTTTCATCAAAATTGCCAAAAAAATTCAGGAAAATAAAGAAAAAAATTGTCAAAGTTTTTGCACGCTTTTCAGAGAAGGTGCTGTATTTCTGTAGACCGCATCCCACCTCAGTTGTAGGTGCCAATTTTTATGGTTGCATCTTTTTTGATCCTTGTTCAGAGAAAAATAAAAAAATGGTAAAAAAATAAAAAAGTTTGATTCCTACTAGTGCCTTTTGGAAAAATCAGTGGAAAATTCAGGAAGAAAATCAAAATTCCGGGTTATTTGCTTGTTCTTTGCGTTCTTTCCATCGTCCTTTGTTTTCACCTTGTTGCGCTACGTCTCGACATGTCTTAGCCAGCAGCTGTGATTTGTACTTTGGATCCGGATTGAACAATCGCTAATCTGCACTCGTTAATTGGTAATTCTTGCTGTCATATTGTGTGCCTGCCCATAGCTCCACATATTCTTCTATCTGCACAGGTTCATCTTGCAACTGTTACCCACCCTGAACAATAGATTGCTTCGCCCTGTTTGGTTTCATCAAAATTACCAAAAAAATTTAGGAAAATAAAGAAAAAAATTGTCAAAGTTTTTGCACGCCTTTTAGAGAACGTGCTGTGTTTCTGTAGACCGCATCGCACTACAGTTGTAGGTGCCAATTTTTGTGGTTGCATCTTTTTTGATCCTTGTTCAGAGAGAAATAAAAAAAATGGTGAAAAAATAAAAAAAGTTTGATTCCTACTAGTGCCTTTTGGAAAAAACAGTGAAAAATTTAGGAAGAAAAGGAAAATTCCGGGTTATTTGCTTGTTCTGTGAGTTCTTTCCATCGTCCTTTGTTTTCACCTTGTTGCGCTACGTCTCGACATGTCTTAGCCAGTAGCTGTGACTTCTACTTTGGATCCGGATTGAACAATCGCTAATCTGTACTCGTTAATTGCTAATCTTTGTTGTCATATTGTGTGCCTACCCATAGCTCCACATATTCTTCTATCAGCACAGGTTCATCTTGCAATTGTTACCCACGCTCAACAATAGATTGCTTCGCCATGTTTGGTTTCATCAAAATTACTAAAAAAATTCAGGAAAATAAAGAAAAAAATTGTTAAAGTTTTTGCACGCTTTTTAGAGAACGTGCTGTATTTCTGTAGACCGCATCCCACCTCAGTTTTAGGTGCCAATTTTTGTGGTTGCATCTTTTTTTATCCTTGTTCAGAGAAAAATAAAAAAAATGGTGAAAAAATAAAAAAGTTTGATTCCTACTAGTGCCTTTTGGAAAAATCAATGAAAAATTCAGGAAGAAAAGGAAAATTCTGGGTTATTTGCTTGTTCTGTGTGTTCTTTCCATCATCCTTTGTTTTCACCTTGTTGCGCTACGTCTCGACACGTCTTAGCCAGCAGCTGTGATTTGTACTTTGGATCCGGAGTGAACAATCGCTAATCTGTACTCGTTAATTGATAATCCTTGCTGTCATATTGTGTGCCTACCCACAGCTCCACATATTCTTCTATCCGAACAGGTTCATCTTGCAACTGTTACCCACGCTCAATAATAGATTGCTTCGCCCTGTTTGGTTTCATCAAAATTGCCAAAAAAATTCAGGAAAATGAAGAAAAAAATTGTCAAAGTTTTTGCACGCTTTTTGAAGAAGGTGCTGTATTTCTGTAGACCGCATCCCACCTCAGTTGTAGGTGCCAATTTTTATGGTTGCATCTTTTTTGATCCTTGTTCAGAGAAAAATAAAAAAATGGTAAAAAAATAAAAAAATTTGATTCCTACTAGTGCCTTTTGGAAAAATCAGTGGAAAATTTAGGAAGAAAATCAAAATTCCGGGTTATTTGCTTGTTCTGTGCGTTCTTTCCATCGTCCTTTGTTTTCACCTTGTTGCGCTACGTCTCGACACGTCTTAGCCAGCAGCTGTGATTTGTACTTTGGATCCGGATTGAACAATCGCTAATCTGCACTCGTTAATTGGTAATTCTTGCTGTCATATTGTGTGCCTACCCATAGCTCCACATATTCTTCTATCTGCACAGGTTCATCTTGCAACTGTTACCCGCGCTGAACAATAGATTGCTTCGCCCTGTTTGGTTTCATCAAAATTACCAAAAAAATTTAGGAAAATAAAGAAAAAAACTGTCAAAGTTTTTGCACGCCTTTTAGAGAACATGCTGTGTTTCTGTAGACCGCATCGCACCACAGTTGTAGGTGCCAAATTTTGTGGTTGCATCTTTTTTGATCCTTGTTCAGAGAAAAATAAAAAAAATGGTGAAAAAATAAAAAAGTTTGATTCCTACTAGTGCCTTTTGGAAAAAACAGTGAAAAATTTTGGAAGAAAAGGAAAATTCCGGGTTATTTGCTTGTTCTGTGAGTTCTTTCCATCGTCCTTTGTTTTCACCTTGTTGCGCTACGTCTCGACATGTCTTAGCCAGCAGCTGTGACTTCTACTTTGGATCCGGATTGAACAATCGCTAATCTGTACTCGTTAATTGCTAATCTTTGTTGTCATATTGTGTGCCTACCCATAGCTCCACATATTCTTCTATCAGCACAGGTTCATCTTTCAACTGTTACCCACGCTCAACAATAGATTGCTTCGCCATGTTTGGTTTCATCAAAATTACTAAAAAAATTCAGGAAAATAAAGAAAAAAATTGTTAAAGTTTTTGCACGCTTTTCAGAGAACGTGTTGTATTTCTGTAGACCGCATCCCACCTCAGTTGTAGGTGCCAATTTTTGTGGTTGCATCTTTTTTTATCCTTGTTCAGAGAAAAATAAAAAAATGGTGAAAATAAAAAAGTTTGATTCCTACTAGTGCCTTTTGGAAAAATCAGTGAAAAATTCAGGAAGAAAAGGAAAATTCTAGGTTATTTGCTTGTTCTGTGTGTTCTTTCCATCATCCTTTGTTTTCACCTTGTTACGCTACGTCTCGACACGTCTTAGCCAGCAGCTGTGATTTGTACTTTGGATCCGGAGTAAACAATCGCTAATCTGCACTCGTTAATTGGTAATCCTTGCTGTCATATTGTGTGCCTACCCATAGCTCCACATATTCTTCTATCCGAATAGGTTCGTCTTGCAACTGTTACCCACGCTCAACAATAGATTGCTTCGCCCGGTTTGGTTTCATCAAAATTGCCAAAAAAAATCAGGAAAATAAAGAAAAAAATTGTCAAAGTTTTTGCACGCTTTTGAGAGAAGGTGCTGTATTTCTGTAGACCGCATCCCACCTCAGTTGTAGGTGCCAATTTTTATGGTTGCATCTTTTTTGATCCTTGTTCAGAGAAAAATAAAAAAGTGGTAAAAAATAAAAAAAAGGTTGATTCCTACTAGTGCCTTTTGGAAAAATCAGTGGAAAATTCAGGAAGAAAATCAAAATTCCGGGTTATTTGCTTGTTCTGTGCGTTCTTTCCATCGTCCTTTGTTTTCACCTTGTTGCGCTACGTCTCGACACGTCTTAGCCAGCAGCTGTGATTTGTACTTTGGATCCGGATTGAACAATCGCTAATCTGCACTCGTTAATTGGTAACTCTTGCTGTCATATTGTGTGCCTACCCATAGCTCCACATATTCTTCTATCTGCACAGGTTCATCTTGCAACCTTTACCCACCCTGAACAATAGATTGCTTCGCCCTGTTTGGTTTCATCAAAATTACCAAAAAAATTTAGGAAAATAAAGAAAAAAATTGTCAAAGTTTTTGCACGCCTTTTAGAGAACGTGCTGTGTTTCTGTAGACCGCATCGCACCACAGTTGTAGGTGCCAATTTTTGTGGTTGCATCTTTTTTGATCCTTGTTCAGAGAAAAATAAAAAAAATGGTGAAAAAATAAAAAAAGTTTGATTCCTACTAGTGCCTTTTGGAAAAATCAGTGGAAAATTTAGGAAGAAAATCAAAATTCTGGGTTATTTGCTTGTTCTGTGAGTTCTTTCCATCGTCCTTTGTTTTCACCTTGTTGCGCTACGTCTCGACACGTCTTAGCCAGCAGCTGTGATTTGTACTTTAGATCCGGATTGAACAATCACTAATCTGCACTCGTTAATTGGTAATTCTTGCTGTCATATTGTGTGCCTGCCCATAGCTCCACATATTCTTCTATCTGCACAGGTTCATCTTGCAACTGTTACCCACCCTGAACAATAGATTGCTTCGCCCTGTTTGGTTTCATCAAAATTACCAAAAAAATTTAGGAAAATAAAGAAAAAAATTGTCAAAGTTTTTGCACGCCTTTCAGAGAACGTGCTGTGTTTCTGTAGACCGCATCGCACCACAGTTGTAGGTGCCAATTTTTGTGGTTGCATCTTTTTTGATCCTTGTTCAGAGAAAAATAAAAAAAAATGGTGAAAAAATAAAAAAAGTTTGATTCCTACTAGTGCCTTTTGGAAAAAAACAGTGAAAAATTTAGGAAGAAAAGGAAAATTCCGGGTTATTTGCTTGTTCTGTGAGTTCTTTCCATCGTCCTTTGTTTTCACCTTGTTGCGCTACGTCTCGACACGTCTTAGCCAGCAGCTGTGATTTCTACTTTAGATCCGGATTGAACAATCGCTAATCTGTACTCGTTAATTGCTAATCTTTGTTGTCATATTGTGTGCCTACCCATAGCTCCACATATTCTTCTATCAGCACAGGTTCATCTTGCAACTGTTACCCACGCTCAACAATAGATTGCTTCGCCATGTTTGGTTTCATCAAAATTACTAAAAAAATTCAGGAAAATAAAGAAAAAAATTGTTAAAGTTTTTGCACGCTTTTCAGAGAACGTGCTGTATTTCTGTAGACCGCATCCCACCTCAGTTGTAGGTGCCAATTTTTGTGGTTGCATCTTTTTTTATCCTTGTTGAGAGAAAATAAAAAAATGGTGAAAAAATAAAAAAGTTTGATTCCTAATAGTGCCTTTTGGAAAAATCAGTGAAAAATTCAGGAAGAAAAGGAAAATTCTGGGTTATTTGCTTGTTCTGTGTGTTCTTTCCATCATCCTTTGTTTTCACCTTGTTGCGCTACGTCTCGACACGTCTTAGCCAGCAGCTGTGATTTGTACTTTGGATCCGGAGTGAACAATCGCTAATCTGCACTCGTTAATTGGTAATCCTTGCTGTCATATTGTGTGCCTACCCACAGCTCCACATATTCTTCTATCCGAACAAGTTCATCTTGCAACTGTTACCCACGCTCAACAATAGATTGCTTCGCCCTGTTTGGTTTCATCAAAATTGCCAAAAAAATTCAGGAAAATAAAGAAAAAAATTGTCAAAGTTTTTGCACGCTTTTCAGAGAAGGTGCTGTATTTCTGTAGACCGCATCCCACCTCAGTTGTAGGTGCCAATTTTTATGGTTGCATCTTTTTTGATCCTTGTTCAGAGAAAAATAAAAAAATGGTAAAAAAATAAAAAAGTTTGATTCCTACTAGTGCCTTTTGGAAAAATCAGTGGAAAATTCAGGAAGAAAATCAAAATTCTGGGTTCTTTGCTTGTTCTGTGCGTTCTTTCCATCGTCCTTTGTTTTCACCTTGTTGCGCTACGTCTCGACATGTCTTAGCCAGCAGCTGTGATTTGTACTTTGGATCCGGATTGAACAATCGCTAATCTGCACTCGTTAATTGGTAATTCTTGCTATCATATTGTGTGCCTGCCCATAGCTCCACATATTCTTCTATCTGCACAGGTTCATCTTGCAACTGTTACCCACCCTGAACAATAGATTGCTTCGCCCTGTTTGGTTTCATCAAAATTACCAAAAAAATTTAGGAAAATAAAGAAAAAAATTGTCAAAGTTTTTGCACGCCTTTCAGAGAACGTGCTGTGTTTCTGTAGACCGCATTGCACCACAGTTGTAGGTGCCAATTTTTGTGGTTGCATCTTTTTTGATCCTTGTTCAGAGAAAAATAAAAAAAATGGTGAAAAAATAAAAAAAGTTTGATTCCTACTAGTGCCTTTTGGAAAAAACAGTGAAAAATTTAGGAAGAAAAGGAAAATTCCGGGTTATTTGCTTGTTTTGTGAGTTCTTTCCATCGTCCTTTGTTTTCACCTTGTTGCGCTACGTCTCGACACGTCTTAGCCAGCAGCTGTGATTTATACTTTGGATCCGGATTGAACAATCGCTAATCTTTACTCGTTAATTGCTAATCTTTGTTGTCATATTGTGTGCCTACCCATAGCTCCACATATTCTTCTATCAGCACAGGTTCATCTTGCAACTGTTACCCACGCTCAACAATAGATTGCTTCGCCCTGTTTGGTTTCATCAAAATTACTAAAAAAATTCAGGAAAATAAAGAAAAAAATTGTTAAAGTTTTTGTACGCTTTTCAGAGAACGTGCTGTATTTCTGTAGACCGCATCCCACCTCAGTTGTAGGTGCCAATTTTTGTGGTTGCATCTTTTTTTTATCCTTGTTCAGAGAAAAATAAAAAAATGGTGAAAAAATAAAAAAGTTTGATTCCTACTAGTGCCTTTTGGAAAAATCAGTGAAAAATTCAGGAAGAAAAGGAAAATTCTGGGTTATTTGTTTGTTCTGTGCGTTCTTTCCTTCATCCTTTGCTTTTACCTTGTTGCGCTACGTCTCGACACGTCTTAGCCAGCAGCTGTGATTTGTACTTTGGATCCAGAGTGAACAATCGCTAATCTGCACTCGTTATTTGGTAATCCTTGCGGTAATATTGTGTGCCTACCCATAGCTCCACATATTCTTCTATCCGAACAGGTTCATCTTACAACTGTTACCCACGCTCAACAATAGATTGCTTCGCCCTGTTTGGTTTCAACAAAATTGCCAAAAAAATTCAGGAAAATAAAGAAAAAAATTGTCAAAGTTTTTGCACGCTTTTCAGAGAAGGTGTTGTATTTCTGTAGACCGCATCCCACCTTAGTTGTAGGTGCCAATTTTTATGGTTGCATCTTTTTTGATCCTTGTTCAGAGAAAAATAAAAAAATGGTGAAAAAATAAAAAAGTTTGATTCCTACTAGTGCCTTTTGGAAAAATCAGTGGAAAATTCAGGAAAAAAAATCAAAATTTCGGGTTCTTTGCTTGTTCTGTGCGTTCTTTCCATCGTGCTTTGTTTTCACCTTGTTGCGCTACGTCTCGACACGTCTTAGCCAGCAGCTGTGATTTGTACTTTGGATCCGGATTGAACAATCGCTAATCTGCACTTGTTAATTGGTAATTCTTGCTGTCATATTGTGTGCCTACCCATAGCTCCACATATTCTTCTATCTGCACAGGTTCATCTTGCAACTGTTACCCACGCTGAACAATAGATTGCTTCGCCCTGTTTGGTTTCATCAAAATTACCAAAAAAATTTAGGAAAATAAAGAAAAAAATTGTCAAAGTTTTTGCACGCCTTTCAGAGAACGTGCTGTGTTTCTGTAGACCGCATCGCACCACAGTTGTAGGTGCCAATTTTTGTGGTTGCATCTTTTTTGATCCTTGTTTAGAGAAAAATAAAAAAAATGTTGAAAAAATAAAAAAAGTTTGATTCCTACTAGTGCCTTTTGGAAAAAACAGTGAAAAATTTAGGAAGAAAAGGAAAATTCTGGGTTATTTGCTTGTTCTGTGCGTTCTTTCCATCGTCCTTTGTTTTCACCTTGTTGCGCTATGTCTGGACACGTCTTAGCCAGCAGCTGTGATTTGTACTTTGGATCCGGAGTGAACAATCGCTAATCTGCACTCGTTAATTGGTAATCCTTGCGGTAATATTGTGTGCCTACCCATAGCTCCACATATTCTTCTATCCGAACAGGTTCATCTTACAACTGTTACCCACGCTCAACAATAGATTGCTTCGCCCTATTTGGTTTCATCAAAATTGCCAAAAAAATTCAGGAAAATAAAGAAAAAAATTGTCAAAGTTTTTGCACGCTTTTCAGAGAAGGTGTTGTATTTCTGTAGACCGCATCCCACCTTAGTTGTAGGTGCCAATTTTTATGGTTGCATCTTTTTTGATCCTTGTTCAGAGAAAAATAAAAAAATGGTGAAAAAATAAAAAAGTTTGATTCCTACTAGTGCCTTTTGGAAAAATCAGTGGAAAATTCAGGAAAAAAATCAAAATTTCGGGTTCTTTGCTTGTTCTGTGCGTTCTTTCCATCGTCCTTTGTTTTCACCTTGTTGCGCTACGTCTCGACACGTCTTAGCCAGCAGCTGTGATTTGTACTTTGGATCCGGATTGAACAATCGCTAATCTGCACTTGTTAATTGGTAATTCTTGCTGTCATATTGTGTGCCTACCCATAGCTCCACATATTCTTCTATCTGCACAGGTTCATCTTGCAACTGTTACCCACGCTGAACAATAGATTGCTTCGCCCTGTTTGGTTTCATCAAAATTACCAAAAAAATTTAGGAAAATAAAGAAAAAATTGTCAAAGTTTTTGCACGCCTTTCAGAGAACGTGCTGTGTTTCTGTAGACCGCATCGCACCACAGTTGTAGGTGCCAATTTTTGTGGTTGCATCTTTTTTGATCCTTGTTTAGAGAAAAATAAAAAAAATGTTGAAAAAATAAAAAAAGTTTGATTCCTACTAGTGCCTTTTGGAAAAAACAGTGAAAAATTTAGGAAGAAAAGGAAAATTCCGGGTTATTTGCTTGTTCTGTGCGTTCTTTCCATCGTCCTTTGTTTTCACCTTGTTGCGCTATGTCTGGACACGTCTTAGCCAGCAGCTGTGATTTGTACTTTGGATCCGGATTGAACAATCGCTAATCCGTACTCGTTAATTGCTAATCTTTGTTGTCATATTGTGTGCCTACCCATAGCTCCACAAATTCTTCTATCAGCATAGGTTCATCTTGCAACTGTTACCCACGCTCAACAATAGATAGCTTCGCCCTGTTTGGTTTCATCAAAATTACTAAAAAAATTCAGGAAAATAAAGAAAAAAATTGTTAAAGTTTTTGCACGCTTTTCAGAGAACGTGCTGTATTTCTGTAGACCGCATCCCACCTCAGTTGTAGGTGCCAATTTTTGTGGTTGCATCTTTTTTTATCCTTGTTCAGAGAAAAATAAAAAAATGGTGAAAAAATAAAAAACTTTGATTCCTACTAGTGCCTTTTGGAAAAATCAGTGAAAAATTCAGGAAGAAAAGGAAAATTCCGGGTTATTTGCTTGTTCTGTGTGTTCTTTCCATCGTCCTTTGTTTTCACCTTGTTGCGCTACGTCTCGACACGTCTTAGCTAGCAGCTGTGATTTGTACTTTGGATCCGGAGTGAACAATCGCTAATCTGCACTCGTTAATTGGTAATCCTTGCTGTCATATTGTGTGCCTACCCATAGCTCCACATATTCTTCTATCCGAACAGGTTCATCTTGCAACTGTTACCCACGCTCAACAATAGATTGCTTCGACCTGTTTGGTTTCATCAAAATTGCCAAAAAAATTCAGGAAAATAAAGAAAAAAATTGTCAAAGTTTTTGCACGCTTTTCAGAGAAGGTGCTGTATTTCTGTAGACCGCATCCCACCTCAGTTGTAGGTGCCAATTTTTATGGTTGCATCTTTTTTGATCCTTGTTCAGAGAAAAATAAAAAAATGGTAAAAAAATAAAAAAGTTTGATTCCTACTAGTGCCTTTTGGAAAAATCAGTGGAAAATTCAGGAAGAAAATCAAAATTCCGGGTTATTTGCTTGTTCTGTGCGTTCTTTCCATCGTCCTTTGTTTTCACCTTGTTGCGCTACGTCTCGACACGTCTTAGCCAGCAGCTGTGATTTGTACTTTGGATCCGGATTAAACAATCGCTAATCTGCACTCGTTAATTGGTAATTCTTGCTGTCATATTGTGTGCCTGCCCATAGCTCCACATATTCTTCTATCTGCACAGGTTCATCTTGCAACTGTTACCCACCCTGAACAATAGATTGCTTCACCCTGTCTGGTTTCATCAAAATTACCAAAAAAATTTAGGAAAATAAAGAAAAAAATTGTCAAAGTTTTTGCACGCCTTTCAGAGAACGTGCTGTGTTTCTGTAGACCGCATCGCACCACAGTTGTAGGTGCCAATTTTTGTGGTTGCATCTTTTTTGATCCTTGTTCAGAGAAAAATAAAAAAAATGGTGAAAAAATAAAAAAAGTTTGATTCCTACTAGTGCCTTTTGGAAAAAACAGTGAAAAATTTAGGAAGAAAAGGAAAATTCCGGGTTATTTGCTTGTTCTGTGAGTTCTTTCCATCGTCCTTTGTTTTCACCTTGTTGCGCTACGTCTCGACACGTCTTAGCCAGCAGCTGTGATTTATACTTTGGATCCGGATTGAACAATCGCTAATCTTTACTCGTTAATTGCTAATCTTTGTTGTCATATTGTGTGCCTACCCATAGCTCCACATATTCTTCTATCAGCACAGGTTCATCTTGCAACTGTTACCCACGCTCAACAATAGATTGCTTCGCCCTGTTTGGTTTCATCAAAATTACTAAAAAAATTCAGGAAAATAAAGAAAAAAATTGTTAAAGTTTTTGTACGCTTTTCAGAGAATGTGCTGTATTTCTGTAGACCGCATCCCACCTCAGTTGTAGGTGCCAATTTTTGTGGTTGCATCTTTTTTTATCCTTGTTCAGAGAAAAATAAAAAAATGGTGAAAAAATAAAAAAGTTTGATTCCTACTAGTGCCTTTTGGAAAAATCAGTGAAAAATTCAGGAAGAAAAGGAAAATTCTAGGTTATTTGTTTGTTCTGTGCGTTCTTTCCATCATCCTTTGTTTTCACCTTGTTGCGCTACGTCTCGACACGTCTTGGCCAGCAGCTGTGATTTGTACTTTGGATCCGGAGTGAACAATCGCTAATCTGCACTCGTTAATTGGTAATCCTTGCGGTAATATTGGGTGCCTACCCATAGCTCCACATATTCTTCTATCCGAACAGGTTCATCTTACAACTGTTACCCACGCTCAACAATAGATTGCTTCGCCCTGTTTGGTTTCATCAAAATTGCCAAAAAAATTCAGGAAAATAAAGAAAAAAATTGTCAAAGTTTTTGCACGCTTTTCAGAGAAGGTGTTGTATTTCTGTAGACCGCATCCCACCTTAGTTGTAGGTGCCAATTTTTATGGTTGCATCTTTTTTGATCCTTGTTTAGAGAAAAATAAAAAAATGGTGAAAAAATAAAAAAGTTTGATTCCTACTAGTGCCTTTTGGAAAAATCAGTGGAAAATTCAGGAAAAAAATCAAAATTTCGGGTTCTTTGCTTGTTCTGTGCGTTCTTTCCATCGTCCTTTGTTTTCACCTTGTTGCGCTACGTCTCGACACGTCTTAGCCAGCAGCTGTGATTTGTACTTTGGATCTGGATTGAACAATCGCTAATCTGCACTTGTTAATTGGTAATTCTTGCTGTCATATTGTGTGCCTACCCATAGCTCCACATATTCTTCTATCTGCACAGGTTCATCTTGCAACTGTTACCCACGCTGAACAATAGATTGCTTCGCCCTGTTTGGTTTCATCAAAATTACCAAAAAAATTTAGGAAAATAAAGAAAAAAATTGTCAAAGTTTTTGCACGCCTTTCAGAGAACGTGTTGTGTTTCTGTAGACCGCATCGCACCACAGTTGTAGGTGCCAATTTTTGTGGTTGCATCTTTTTTGATCCTTGTTTAGAGAAAAATAAAAAAAATGTTGAAAAAATAAAAAAAGTTTGATTCCTACTAGTGCCTTTTGGAAAAAACAGTGAAAAATTTAGGAAGAAAAGGAAAATTCCGGGTTATTTGCTTGTTCTGTGCGTTCTTTCCATCGTCCTTTGTTTTCACCTTGTTGCGCTACGTCTCGACATGTCTTAGCCAGCAGCTGTGATTTGTACTTTGGATCCGGATTGAACAATCGCTAATTTGTACTCGTTAATTGCTAATCTTTGTTGTCATATTGTGTGCCTACCCATAGGTCCACAAATTCTTCTATCAGCATAGGTTCATCTTGCAACTGTTACCCACGCTCAACAATAGATAGCTTCGCCCTGTTTGGTTTCATCAAAATTACTAAAAAAATTCAGGAAAATAAAGAAAAAAATTGTTAAAGTTTTTGCACGCTTTTCAGAGAACGTGCTGTATTTCTGTAGACCGCATCCCACCTCAGTTGTAGGTGCCAATTTTTGTGGTTGCATCTTTTTTTATCCTTGTTCAGAGAAAAATAAAAAAATGGTGAAAAAATAAAAAACTTTGATTCCTACTAGTGCCTTTTGGAAAAATCAGTGAAAAATTCAGGAAGAAAAGGAAAATTCCGAGTTATTTGCTTGTTCTGTGTGTTCTTTCCATCTTCCTTTGTTTTCACCTTGTTGCGCTACGTCTCGACACGTCTTAGCTAGCAGCTGTGATTTGTACTTTGGATCCGGAGTGAACAATCGCTAATCTGCACTCGTTAATTGGTAATCCTTGCTGTCATATTGTGTGCCTATCCATAGCTCCACATATTCTTCTATCCAAACAGGTTCATCTTGCAACTGTTACCCACGCTCAACAATAGATTGCTTCGCCCTGTTTGGTTTCATCAAAATTGCCAAAAAAATTCAGGAAAATAAAGAAAAAAATTGTCAAAGTTTTTGCATGCTTTTCAGAGAAGGTGCTGTATTTCTGTAGACCGCATCCCACCTTAGTTGTAGGTGCCAATTTTTATGGTTGCATCTTTTTTGATCCTTGTTCAGAGAAAAATAAAAAAATGGTGAAAAAATAAAAAAGTTTGATTCCTACTAGTGCCTTTTGGAAAAATCAGTGGAAAATTCAGGAAGAAAATCAAAATTTCGGGTTCTTTGCTTGTTCTGTGCGTTCTTTCCATCGTCCTTTGTTTTCACCTTGTTGCGCTACGTCTCGACACGTCTTAGCCAGCAGCTGTGATTTGTACTTTGGATCCGGATTGAACAATCGCTAATCTGCACTCGTTAATTGGTAATTCTTGCTGTCATATTGTGTGCCTACCCATAGCTCCACATATTCTTCTATCTGCACAGGTTCATCTTGCAACTGTTACCCACGCTGAACAATAGATTGCTTCGCCCTGTTTGGTTTCATCAAAATTACCAAAAAAATTTAGGAAAATAAAGAAAAAAATTGTCAAAGTTTTTGCACGCCTTTCAGAGAACGTGCTGTGTTTCTGTAGACAGCATCGCACCACAGTTGTACGTGCCAATTTTTGTGGTTGCATCTTTTTTGATCCTTGTTCAGAGAAAAATAAAAAAAATGGTGAAAAAATAAAAAAAGTTTGATTCCTACTAGTGCCTTTTGGAAAAAACAGTGAAAAAATTAGGAAGAAAAGGAAAATTCCGGGTTATTTGCTTTTTCTGTGCGTTCTTTCCATCGTCCTTTGTTTTCACCTTGTTGCGCTACGTGTCGACACGTCTTAGCCAGCAGCTGTGATTTGTACTTTGGATCCGGATTGAACAATCGCTAATCTGTACTCGTTAATTGCTAATCTTTGTTGTCATATTGTGTGCCTACCCATAGCTCCACATATTCTTCTATCAGCACAGGTTCATCTTGCAACTGTTACCCACGCTCAATAATAGATTGCTTCGCCCTGTTTGGTTTCATCAAAATTACTAAAAAAATTCAGGAAAATAAAGAAAAAAATTGTTAAAGTTTTTGCATGCTTTTCAGAGAACGTGCTGTATTTCTGTAGACCGCATCCCACCTCAGTTGTAGGTGCCAATTTTTGTGGTTGCATCTTTTTTTATCCTTGTTCAGAGAAAAATAAAAAAATGGTGAAAAAATAAAAAAGTTTGATTCCTACTAGTGCCTTTTGGAAAAATCAGTGAAAAATTCAGGAAGAAAAGGAAAATTCTGGGTTATTTGCTTGTTCTGTGTGTTCTTTCCATCGTCCTTTGTTTTCACCTTGTTGCGCTACGTCTCGACACGTCTTAGCCATCAGCTGTGATTTGTACTTTGGATCCGAATTGAACAATTGCTAATTTGCACCCGTTAATTGGTAATCCTTGCTGTCATATTGTGTGCCTACCCATAGCTCCACATATTCTTCTATCTGCACAGGTTCATCTTGCAACTGTTATCCATGCTCAACAATAGATTGCTTCGCCCTGTTTCGTTCCATCAAAATTACGAAAAAAATTTAGGAAAATAAAGAAAAAAATTATCAAAGTTTTTGCACGCTTTTCAGAGAACGTGTTGTATTTCTGTAGACCGCATCCCACCTCAGTTGTAGGTGCCAATTTTTGTGGTTGCATCTTTTTTGATCCTTGTTCAGAGAAAAATAAAAAAAATGGTGAAAAAATAAAAAAGTTTGATTCCTACTAGTGCCTTTTGAAAAAATCAGTGAAAAATTCAGGAAGAAAAGGAAAATTCCAGGTTATTTGCTTGTTCTGTGCGTTCTTTCCATCGTCCTTTGTTTTCACTTTGTTGCGCTATGTCTCGACACGTCTTAGCCAGCAGCTGTGATTTGTACTTTGGATCCGGATTGAACAATCGCTAATCTGCACTTGTTAATTGGTAATTCTTGCTGTCATATTGTGTGCCTACCCATAGCTCCACATATTCTTCTATCTGCACAGGTTCATCTTGCAACTGTTACCCACGCTGAACAATAGATTGCTTCGCCCTGTTTGGTTTCATCAAAATTACCAAAAAAATTTAGGAAAATAAAGAAAAAAATTGTCAACGTTTTTGCACGCCTTTCAGAGAACGTGCTGTGTTTCTGTAGACCGCATCGCACCACAGTTGTAGGTGCCAATTTTTGTGGTTGCATCTTTTTTGATCCTTGTTTAGAGAAAAATAAAAAAAATGTTGAAAAAATAAAAAAAGTTTGATTCCTACTAGTGCCTTTTGGAAAAATTAGTGAAAAATTCAGGAAGAAAAGTAAAATTCCGGGTTATTTGCTTGTTCTGTGCGTTCTTTCCATCGTCCTTTGTTTTCACCTTGTTGCGCTACATCTCGACACGTATAAGCCAGCAGCTGTGATTTGTACTTTGGATTTGGAGTGAACAATCGCTAATCTGCACTCGTTAATTGCTAATCCTTGCTGTCATATTGTGTGCCTATCCATTGTTCCACATATTCTTCTATCCGAACAGGTTCATCTTGCAACTGTTACCCACGCTCAACAATAGATTGCTTCGCCCTGTTTGGTTTCATCAAAATTGCCAAAAAATCAGGAAAATAAAGAAAAAAATTGTCAATGTTTTTGCGCGCTTTTCAGAGAATGTGCTGTATTTCTGTAGACCACATCCCACCTCAGTTGTAGGTGCCAATTTTTATGGTTGCATCTTTTTTGATCCTTGTTCAGAGAAAAACAAAAATATGGTGAAAAAATAAAAAAGTTTTATTCCTACTAGTGCCTTTTGGAAAAATCAGTGGAAAATTCAGGAAGAAAATGAAAATTTCGGGTTATTTCTTGTTCTGTGCGTTCTTTCCATCGTCCTTTGTTTTCACCTTGTTGCGCAACGTCATGACACGTCTTAGCCAGCAGCTGTGATTTGTACTTTGGATCCGGGTTGAACAATCGCTAATCTGCACTCGTTAATTGGTAATCCTTGCTGTCATATTGTGTGCCTACCCATAGCTCCACATATTCTTCTATCTGCACAGGTTCATCTTGCAACTGTTACCCACGCTCAACAATAGATTGCTTCGCCCTGTTTGGTTTCATCAAAATTACCAAAAAAATTTAGGAAAATAAAGAAAAAAATTGTCAAAGTTTTTGCACGCCTTTCACAGAACGTGCTGTATTTCTATAGACCGCATCCCACCTCAGTTGTAGGTGCCAATTTTTGTGGTTGCATCTTTTTTGATCCTTGTTCAGAGAAAAATAAAAAAAATGGTGAAAAAATAAAAAAGTTTGATTCCTACTAGTGCCTTTTGGAAAAATCATTGAAAAATTCAGGAAGAAAAGGAAAATTCTGGGTTATTTGCTTGTTCTGTGCGTTCTTTCCATCGTCCTTTGTTTTCACCTTGTTGCGCTACGTCTCGACACGTCTTAGACAGCAGCTGTGATTTGTACTTTGGATCCGGAGTGAACAAACGCTAATCTGCACTCGTTAATTGCTAATCCTTGCTGTCATATTGTGTGCCTACCCATAGCTCCACATATTCTTCTATCCGAATAAGTTCATCTTGCAACTGTTACCCACGCTCAACAATAGATTGCTTCGCCCTGTTTGGTTTCATCAAAATTGCCAAAAAAATTCAGGAAAATAAAGAAAAAAATTGTCAAAGTTTTTGCACGCTTTTCGGAGAAGGTTCTGTATTTCTGTAGACCACATCCCACCTCAGTTGTAGGTGCCAATTTATATGGTTGCATCTTTTTTGATCCTTGTTCAGAGAAAAATAATAAAATGGTGAAAAAAAAGTTTGATTCCTATTAGTGCCTTTTGAAAAAATCAGTGAAAAATTTAGGAAGAAAAGGAAAATTCTGGGTTATTTGCTTGTTATGTGCGTTCTTTCCATCGTCCTTTGTTTTCACCTTGTTTCGCTACGTCTCGACACGTCTTAGCCAGCAGCTGTGATTTGTACTTTGGATCCGGATTGAACAATTGCTAATCTGCACTCGTTAATTGGTAATCCTTACTGTCATATTGTGTGCCTACCCATAGCTCCACATATTCTTCTATCCGCACAGGTTCATCTTGCAACTGTTACCCACGCTCAATAATAGATTGCTTCGCCCTGTTTGGTTTCATCAAAATTACCAAAAAAATTTAGGAAAATAAAGAAAAAAATTGTCAAAGTTTTTGCGCGCTTTTCAGAGAACGTGTTGTATTTCTGTAGACCGCATCCCACCTCAGTTGTAGGTGCCAATTTTTGTGGTTGCATCTCTTTTGATCCTTGTTCAGAGAAAAAAAAATGGTGAAAAAATAAAAAAGTTTGATTCATACTAGTGCCTTTTGGAAAAATCAGTGAAAAATTTAGGAAGAAAAGGAAAATTCCGGGTTATTTGCTTGTTCTGTGCGTTCTTTCCATCGTCCTTTGTTTTCACCTTGTTGCGCTACGTCTCGACACGTCTTAGCCAGCAGCTATGATTGGTACTTTGGATCCGGAGTGAACAATCGCTAATCTGCACTCGTTAATTGCTAATCCTTGCTGTCATATTGTGTGCCTACCCATAGCTCCACATATTCTTCTATCCGAACAGGTTCATCTTGCAACTGTTACCCACGCTCAACAATAGATTGCTTCGCCCTGTTTGGTTTCATCAAAATTGATAAAAAAATTTAGGAAAATAAAGAAAAAAATTGTCAAAGTTTTTGCACGCTTTTCAGAGAAGGTGCTGTATTTCTGTAGACCGCATCCCACCTCAGTTGTACGTGCCAATTTTTATGGTTGCATCTTTTTTGATCCTTGTTCAGAGAAAAATAAAAAAATGGTGAAAAAAAAATTTGATTCCTACTGGTGCCTTTTGGAAAAATCAGTGAAAAATTCAGGAAGAAAAGGAAAATTTCGGGTCATTTGCTTGTTCTGTGCGTTCTATCCATCATCCTTTGTTTTCACCTTGTTGCGCTACGTCTCGACACATCTTAGCCAGCAGCTGTGATTTGTACTTTGGATCCGGATTGAACAATCGCTAATCTGCACTTGTTAATAGGTAATCCTTGCTGTGATATTGTGTGCCGACCCATAGCTCCACATATTCTTCTATCTGCACAGGTTCATCTTGCAACTGTTACCCATGCTCAACAATAGATTGCTTCGCCCTGTTTGGTTTCATCAAAATTACCAAAAAAATTTAGGAAAATAAAGAAAAAAAATTGTCAAAGTTTTTGCACGCTATTCAGAGAACGTGCTGTATTTCTGTAGACCGCATCCCACCTGAGTTGTAGGTGCCAATTTTTGTGGTTGCATCTTTTTTGATCCTTGTTCAGAGAAAAATAAAAAAAATGGTGAAAAAATAAAAAAGTTTGATTCATACTAGTGCCTTTTGGAAAAATCAGTGAAAAATTCAGGAAGAAAAGAAAAATTCCGGGTTATTTGCTTGTTCTGTGCGTTCTTTCCATCGTCCTTTGTTTTCACCTTGTTGCGCTACGTCTCGACACGTCTTAGCCAGCAGCTGTGATTTGTACTTTGGATCCGGAGTGAACAATTGCTAATCTGCACTCGTTAATTGCTAATCCTTGCTGTCATGTTGTGTGCCTACCCATAGCTCCACATATTCTTCTATCCGAATTGGTTCATCTTGCAACTGTTACCCACGCTCAACAGTAGATTGCTTCGCCCTGTTTGGTTTCATCAAAATTGCCAAAAAAATTCAGGAAAATAAAGAAAAAAATTGTCAAAGTTTTTGCACGCTTTTCAGAGAAGGTGCTGTATTTCTGTAGACCGCATCCCACCTCAGTTGTACGTGCCAATTTTTATGGTTGCATCTTTTTTGATCCTTGTTTAGAGAAAAATAAAAAAATGGTGAAAAAATAGAAAAGTTTGATTCCTACTAGTGCCTTTTGTAAAAATCAGTGAAAAATTCAGGAAGAAAAGGAAAATTCCGGGTTATTTGCTTGTTCTGTGCGTTCTTTCCATCGTCCTTTGTTTTCACCTTGTTGCGCTACGTCTCGACACGTCTTAGCCAGCAGCTGTGATTTGTACTTTGGATCCGGATTGAACAATCGCTAATCTGCACTCGTTAATTGGTAATCCTTGCTGTCATATTGTGTGCCGACCCATAGCTCCACATATTCTTCTATCTGCACAGGTTCATCTTGCAACTGTTACCCATGCTCAACAATAGATTGCTTCGCCCTGTTTGGTTTCATCAAAATTACCAAAAAAATTTAGGAAAATAAAGAAAAAAATTGTCAAAGTTTTTGCACGCTTTTCAGAGAACGTGCTGTATTTCTGTAGACCGCATCCCACCTCAGTTGTAGGTGCCAATTTTTGTGGTTGCATCTTTTTTTATCCTTATTCAGAGAAAAATAAAAAAATGGTGAAAAAATAAAAAAGTTTGATTCCTACTAGTGCCTTTTGAAAAAATCAGTGAAAAATTTAGGAAGAAAAGGAAAATTCTAGGTTATTTGCTTGTTTTGTGCGTTCTTTCCATCGTCCTTTGTTTTCACCTTGTTGCGCTACGTCTCGACACGTCTTAGCCAGCAGCTGTGATTTGTACTTTGGATCTGGATTGAACAATTGCTAATCTGAACGATTAATTGGTAATCCTTGCTGTCATATTGTGTGCCTACCCATAGCTCCACATATTCTTCTATCCGCATAGGTTCATCTTGCAACTGTTACCCACGCTCAACAATAGATTGCTTCGCCCTGTTTGGTTTCATCAAAATTACCAAAAAAAATTAGGAAAATAAAGAAAAAAATTGTCAAAGTTTTTGCACGCTTTTCAGAGAACGTGTTGTATTTCTGTAGACCGCATCCCACCTCAGTTGTAGGTGCCAATTTTTGTGGTTGCAGCTTTTTTGATCCTTGTTCAGAGAAAAATAAAAAGATGGTGAAAAAATAAAAAAGTTTGATTCCTACTAGTGCCTTTTGGAAAAATCAGTGAAAAATTCAGGAAGAAAAGGAAAATTCCGGGTTATTTGCTTGTTCTATGCGTTCTTTCCATCGTCCTTTGTTTTCACCTTGTTGCGCTACGTCTCGACACGTCTTAGCCAGCAGCTGTGATTTGTACTTTGGATCCGGATTGAACAATCGCTAATCTGCACTCGTTAATTGGTAATCCTTGCTGTCATATTGTGTGTCGACCCATAGCTCCACATATTCTTCTATCTGCATAGGTTCATCTTGCAACTGTTACCCACGCTCAACAATAGATTGCTTCGCCCTGTTTGGTTTCATCAAAATTACCAAAAAAATTTAGGAAAATATGAAAAAAAATTGTCAAAGTTTTTGCACGCTTTTCAGAGAACGTGTTGTATTTCTGTAGACCGCATCCCACCTCAGTTGTAGGTGCCAATTTTTGTGGTTGCATCTTTTTTGATCCTTGTTCAGAGAAAAATAAAAAAATGGTGAAAAAATAAAAAAGTTTGATTCATACTAGTGCCTTTTGGAAAAATCAGTGAAAAATTCAGGAAGAAAAGGAAAATTCCGGGTTATTTGCTTGTGCTGTGCGTTCTTTCCATCGTCCTTTGTTTTCACCTTGTTGCGCTACGTCTCGACATGTCTTAGCCAGCAGCTGTGATTTGTACTTTGGATCCGGAGTGAACAATCGCTAATCTGCACTCGTTAATTGCTAATCCTTGCTGTCATATTGTGTGCCTACCCATAGCTCCACATATTCTTCAATCTGCACAGGTTCATCTTGCAACTGTTACCCATGCTCAACAATAGATTGCTTCGCCCTGTTTGGTTTCATCAAAATTACCAAAAAAATTTAGGAAAATAAAGAAAAAAAATTGTCAATGTTTTTGCACGCTTTTTAGAGAAGGTGCTGTATTTCTGTAGACCGCATCCCACCTCAGTTCTAGGTGCCAATTTTTGTGGTTGCATCTTTTTTGATCCTTGTTCAGAGAAAAATAAAAAAATGGTGAAAAAATAAAAAAGTTTGATTCATACTAGTGCCTTTTGGAAAAATCAGTGAAAAATTTAGGAAGAAAAGGAAAATTTCGGGTGATTTGCTTGTTCTGTGCGTTCTTTCCATCGTCCTTTGTTTTCACCTTGCTGCACTACGTCTCGACACGTCTTAGCCAGCAGCTATGATTTGTACTTTAGATCCAGATTGAACGATCACTAACCTACACTCGTTAATTGCTAATCCTTGCTGTCATATTGTGTGCCTACCCACAGCTCCACATATTCTTCTATCAGCACAGGTTCATCTTGCAACTGTTACCCACGCTCAACAGTAGATTGCTTCGCCCTGTTTGGTTTCAACAAAATTGCCAAAAAAATTCAGGAAAATGAAGAAAAAAATTGTCAAAGTTTTTGCACGCTTTTCAGAGAAGGTGTTGTATTTCTGTAGACCACATCCCACCTCAGTTTTACGTGCCAATTTTTATGGTTGCATCTTTTTTGATCCTTGTTCAGAGAAAAATAAAAAAATGGTGAAAAAATAGAAAAGTTTGATTCCTACTAGTGCCTTTTGGAAAAATCAGTGAAAAATTCAGGAAGAAAAGGAAAATTCTGGGTTATTTGCTTGTTCTGTGCGTTCTTTCCATCGTCCTTTGTTTTCACCTTGTTGCGCTATGTCTCGACACGTCTTAGCCAGCAGCTGTGATTTTTACTTTGGATCCGGATTGAACAATCGCTAACCTGCACTCGTTAATTGGTAATCCTTGCTGTCATATTGTGTGCCGACCCATAGCTCCACATATTCTTCTATATGCACAGGTTCATCTTGCAACTGTTACCCATGCTCAACAATAGATTGCTTCGCCCTGTTTGGTTTCATCAAAATTACCAAAAAAATTTAGGAAAATAAAGAAAAAAATTGTCAAAGTTTTTGCACGCTTTTCAGAGAACGTGCTGTATTTCTGTAGACCGCATCCCACCTCAGTTGTAGGTGCCAATTTTTGTGGTTGCAGCTTTTTTGATCCTTGTTCAGAGAAAAATAAAAAAATGGTGAAAAAATAAAAAAGTTTGATTCCTACTAGTGCCTTTTGGAAAAATCAGTGAAAAATTCAGGAAGAAAAGGAAAATTCTGGGTTATTTGCTTGTTCTGTGCGTTCTTTCCATCGTCCTTTGTTTTCACCTTGTTGCGCTACGTCTCGACACGTCTTAGCTAGTAGCTGTGATTTATACTTTGGATCCGGATTGAACAATCGCTAATCTGCACTTGTTAATTAGTAATCCTTGCTGTCATATTGTGTGCCTACACATAGCTCCACATATTCTTCTATCCGCACAGGTTCATCTTGCAACTGTTACCCACGCTCAACAATAGATTGCTTCGCCCTATTTGGTTTCATCAAAATTACCAAAAAAATTTGGGAAAATAAAGAAAAAAATTGTCAAAGTTTTTGCACGCTTTTCAGAGAACGTGCTGTATTTCTGTAGACCGCATCCCACCTCAGTTGTAGGTGCCAATTTTTGTGGTTGCATCTTTTTTGATCCTTGTTCAGAGAAAAATAAAAAAATGGTGAAAAAATAAAAAAGTTTGATTCCTACTAGTGCCTTTTGGAAAAATCAGTGAAAAATTCAGGAAGAAAAGGAAAATTCTGGGTTATTTGCTTGTTCTGTGCGTTCTTTCCAACGTCCTTTGTTTTCACCTTGTTGCGCTACGTCTCGACACGTCTTAGCCAGCAGCTGTGATTTGTACTTTGGATCCGGATTGAACAATCGCTAATCTGCACTCGTTAATTGGTAATCCTTGCTGTCATATTGTGTGTCGACCCATAGCTCCACATATTCTTCTATCTGCACAGGTTCATCTTACAACTGTTACCCACGCTCAACAATAGACTGCTTCGCCCTGTTTGGTTTCATCAAAATTACCAAAAAAATTTAGGAAAATAAAGAAAAAAAATGTCAAAGTTTTTGCACGCTTTTCAGAGAACGTGTTGTATTTCTGTAGACCGCATCCCACCTCAGTTGTAGGTACCAATTTTTGTGGTTGCATCTTTTTTGATCCTTGTTCTGAGAAAAATAAAAAAATGGTGAAAAAATAGAAAAGTTTGATTCCTACTAGTGCCTTTTGGAAAAATCAGTGAAAAATTCAGGAAGAAAAGGAAAATTCTGGGTTATTTGCTTGTTCTATGCGTTCTTTCCATCGTCCTTTGTTTTCACCTTGTTGCGCTATGTCTCGACACGTCTTAGCCAGCAGCTGTGATTTGTACTTTGGATCCGGATTGAACAATCGCTAACCTGCACTCGTTAATTGGTAATCCTTGCTGTCATATTGTGTGCCGACCCATAGCTCCACATATTCTTCTATCTGCACAGGTTCATCTTGCAACTGTTACCCACGCTCAACAATAGATTGCTTCGCCCTATTTGGTTTCATCAAAATTACCAAAAAAATTTAGGAAAATAAAGAAAAAAATTGTCAAAGTTTTTGCATGCTTTTCAGAGAACGTGTTGTATTTCTGTAGACCGCATCCCACCTCAGTTGTAGGTGCCAATTTTTGTGGTTGCATCTTTTTTGATCCTTGTTCTGAGAAAAATAAAAAAATAGTGAAAAAATAAATAAGTTTGATTCCTAATAGTGCCTTTTGAAAAAATCAGTGAAAATTTGAGGAAGAAAAGGAAAATTCCAGGTTATTTGCTTGTTCTGTGCGTTCTTTCCATCGTCCTTTGTTTTCACCTTGTTGCGCTACGTCTCGACACGTCTTAGCCAGCAGCTGTGATTTGTACTTTGGATCTGGATTGAACAATTGCTAATCTGAACGATTAATTGGTAATCCTTGCTGTCATATTGTGTGCCTACCCATAGCTCCACATATTCTTCTATCCGCACAGGTTCATCTTGCAACTGTTACCCATGCTCAACAATAGATTACTTCGCCCTGTTTGCTTTCATCAAAATTACCAAAAAAATTTAGGAAAATAAAGAAAAAAATTGTCAAAGTTTTTGCACGCTTTTCAGAGAACGTGCTGTATTTCTGTAGACCGCATCCCACCTCAGTTGTAGGTGCCAATTTTTGTGGTTGCAGCTTTTTTGATCCTTGTTCAGAGAAAAATAAAAAAATGGTGAAAAAATAAAAAAGTTTGATTCCTACTAGTGCCTTTTGGAAAAATCAGTGAAAAATTCAGGAAGAAAAGGAAAATTCCGGGTTATTTGCTTGTTCTGTGCGTTCTTTCCATCGTCCTTTGTTTTCACCTTGTTGCGCTACGTCTCGACACGTCTTAGCTAGTAGCTGTGATTTGTACTTTGGATCCGGATTGAACAATCGCTAATCTGCACTCGTTAATTGGTAATCATTGCTGTCATATTGTGTGCCTACCCATAGCTCCACATATTCTTCTATCCGCACAGGTTCATCTTGCAACTATTACCCACGCTCAACAATAGATTGCTTCGCCCTATTTGGTTTCGTCAAAATTACCAAAAAAATTTAGGAAAATAAAGAAAAAAATTGTCAAAGTTTTTGCACGCTTTTCAGAGAACGTGCTATATTTCTGTAGACCGCATCCCACCTCAGTTGTAGGTGCCAATTTTTGTGGTTGCATCTTTTTTGATCCTTGTTCAGAGAAAAATAAAAAAATGGTGAAAAAATAAAAAAGTTTGATTCCTACTAGTGCCTTTTGGAAAAATCAGTGAAAAATTCAGGAAGAAAAGGAAAATTCCGGGTTATTTGCTTGTTCTGTGCGTTCTTTCCATCGTCCTTTGTTTTCACCTTGTTGCGCTACGTCTCGACACGTCTTAGCCAGCAGCTGTGATTTGTACTTTGGATCCGGATTGAACAATCGCTAATCTACACTCGTTAATTGGTAATCCTTGCTGTCATATTGTGTGTCGACCCATAGCTCCACATATTCTTCTATCTGCACAGGTTCATCTTGCAACTGTTACCCACGCTCAACAATAGATTGCTTCGCCCTGTTTGGTTTCATCAAAATTACCAAAAAAATTTAGGAAAATAAAGAAAAAAAATGTCAAAGTTTTTGCACGCTTTTCAGAGAACGTGTTGTATTTCTGTAGACCGCATCCCACCTCAGTTGTAGGTACCAATTTTTGTGGTTGCATCTTTTTTGATCCTTGTTCAGAGAAAAATAAAAAAATGGTGAAAAAATAGAAAAGTTTGATTCCTACTAGTGCCTTTTGGAAAAATCAGTGAAAAATTCAGGAAGAAAAGGAAAATTCTGGGTTATTTGCTTGTTCTGTGCGTTCTTTCCATCGTCCTTTGTTTTCACCTTGTTGCGCTATGTCTCGACACGTCTTAGCCAGCAGCTGTGATTTGTACTTTGGATCTGGATTGAACAATCGCTAACCTGCACTCGTTAATTGGTAATCCTTGCTGTCATATTGTGTGCCGACCCATAGCTCCACATATTCTTCTATCTGCACAGGTTCATCTTGCAAGTGTTACCCACGCTCAACAATAGATTGCTTCGCCCTATTTGGTTTCGTCAAAATTACCAAAAAAATTTAGGAAAATAAAGAAAAAAAATTGTCAAAGTTTTTGCACGCTTTTCAGAGAACGTGCTGTATTTCTGTAGACCGCATCCCACCTCAGTTGTAGGTAACAATTTTTGTGGTTGCATCTTTTTTGATCCTTGTTCAGAGAAAAATAAAAAAATGGTGAAAAAATAGAAAAGTTTGATTCCTACTAGTGCCTTTTGGAAAAATCAGTGAAAAATTCAGGAAGAAAAGGAAAATTCTGGGTTATTTGCTTGTTCTGTGCGTTCTTTCCATCGTCCTTTGTTTTCACCTTGTTGCGCTATGTCTCGACACGTCTTAGCCAGCAGCTGTGATTTGTACTTTGGATCCGGATTGAACAATCGCTAACCTGCACTCGTTAATTGGTAATCCTTGCTGTCATATTGTGTGCCGACCCATAGCTCCACATATTCTTCTATCTGCACAGGTTCATCTTGCAACTGTTACCCACGCTCAACAATAGATTGCTTCGCCCTATTTGGTTTCGTCAAAATTACCAAAAAAATTTAGGAAAATAAAGAAAAAAAATTGTCAAAGTTTTTGCACGCTTTTCAGAGAACGTGCTGTATTTCTGTAGACCGCATCCCACCTCAGTTGTAGGTGCCAATTTTTGTGGTTGCATCTTTTTTGATCCTTGTTCTGAGAAAAATAAAAAAATAGTGAAAAAATAAATAAGTTTGATTCCTAATAGTGCCTTTTGAAAAAATCAGTGAAAAATTGAGGAAGAAAAGGAAAATTCCAGGTTATTTGGTTGTTCTGTGCGTTCTTTCCATCGTCCTTTGTTTTCACCTTGTTGCGCTACGTCTCGACACGTCTTAGCCAGCAGCTGTGATTTGTACTTTGGATCTGGATTGAACAATTGCTAATCTGAACGATTAATTGGTAATCCTTGCTGTCATATTGTGTGCCTACCCATAGCTCCACATATTCTTCTATCCGCACAGGTTCATCTTGCAACTATTACCCACGCTCAACAATAGATTGCTTCGCCCTGTTTGCTTTCATCAAAATTACCAAAAAAATTTAGGAAAATAAAGAAAAAAATTGTCAAAGTTTTTGCACGCTTTTCAGAGAACGTGCTGTATTTCTGTAGACCGCATCCCACCTCAGTTGTAGGTGCCAATTTTTGTGGTTGCAGCTTTTTTGATCCTTGTTGAGACAAAAATAAAAAAATGGTGAAAAAATAAAAAAGTTTGATTCCTACTAGTGCCTTTTAGAAAAATCAGTGAAAAATTCAGGAAGAAAAGGAAAATTCCGGGTTATTTGCTTGTTCTGTGCGTTCTTTCCATCGTCCTTTGTTTTCACCTTGTTGCGCTACGTCTCGACATGTCTTAGCCAGCAGCTGTGAATTGTACTTTGGATCCGGATTGCACAATCGCTAATCTGCACTCGTTAATTGGTAATCCTTGCTGTCATATTGCGTGCCTACCCATAGCTCCACATATTCTTCTATCTGCACAGGTTCATCTTACAACTGTTGTCCACGCTCAACAATAGATTGCTTCGCCCTGTTTGGTTTCATCAAAATTACCAAAAATATTCAGGAAAATAAAGAAAAAAATTGTCAATGTTTTTGCACGCTTTTCAGAGAATGTGTTGTATTTCTGTAGACTGCATCCCACCTCAGTTGTAGGTGCCAATTTTTGTGGTTGCATCTTTTTTGATCCTTGTTCACAGAAAAATAAAAAAATGGTGAAAAAATAAAAAGTTTGATTCATACTAGTGCCTTTTGGAAAAATCAGTGGAAAATTCAGGAAGAAAAGGAAAATTCCGGGTTATTTGCTTGTTCTGTGCGTTCTTTCCATCGTCCTTTGTTTTCACCTTGTTGCGCTACGTCTCGACACGTCTTAGCCAGCAGCTGTGATTTGTACTTTGGATCCGGATTGAACAATCGCTAATCTGCACTCGTTAATTGGTAATCCTTGCTGTCATATTGTGTGCCTACCCATAGCTCTACATATTTTTCTATCCGAACAGGTTCATCTTGCAACTGTTACCCATGCTCAACAATAGATTGCTTCGCCCTATTTGGTTTCATCAAAATTGCCAAAAAATTCAGGAAAATAAAGAAAAAAATTGTCAAAGTTTTTGCACGCTTTTCAGAGAACGTGCTGTATTTCTGTAGACCGCATCCCACCTCAGTTGTAGGTGCCAATTTTTATGGTTGCATCTTTTTTGATCCTTGTTCAGAGAAAAATAAAAAAATGGTGAAAAAATAAAAAAGTTTGATTCCTACTAGTGCCTTTTGGAAGAATCAGTGGAAAATTCAGGAAGAAAAGGAAAATTCCGGGTTATTTGCTTGTTCTGTGCGTTCTTTCCATCGTCCTTTGTTTTCACCTTGTTGCGCTACGTCTCGACACGTCTTAGCCAGCAGCTGTGATTTGTACTTTGGATCCGGATTGAACAATCGCTAATCTGCACTCGTTAATTGGTAATCCTTGCTGTCATATTGTGTGTCGACCCATAGCTCCACATATTCTTCTATCTGCACAGGTTCATCTTGCAACTGTTACCCACGCTCAACAATAGAGTGCTTCGCCTTGTTTGGTTTCATCAAAATTACCAAAAAAATTTAGGAAAATAAAGAAAAAAAATGTCAAAGTTTTTGCACGCTTTTCAGAGAACGTGCTGTATTTCTGTAGACCGCATCCCACCTCAGTTGTAGGTGCCAATTTTTGTGGTTGCATCTTTTTTGATCCTTGTTCTGAGAAAAATAAAAAAATAGTGAAAAAATAAATAAGTTTGATTCCTAATAGTGCCTTTTGAAAAAATCAGTGAAAAATTGAGGAAGAAAAGGAAAATTCCAGGTTATTTGGTTGTTCTGTGCGTTCTTTCCATCGTCCTTTGTTTTCACCTTGTTGCGCTACGTCTCGACACGTCTTATCCAGCAGCTGTGATTTGTACTTTGGATCTGGATTGAACAATTGCTAATCTGAACGATTAATTGGTAATCCTTGCTGTCATATTGTGTGCCTACCCATAGCTCCACATATTCTTCTATCCGCACAGGTTCATCTTGCAACTATTACCCACGCTCAACAATAGATTGCTTCGCCCTGTTTGCTTTCATCAAAATTACCAAAAAAATTTAGGAAAATAAAGAAAAAAATTGTCAAAGTTTTTGCACGCTTTTCAGAGAACGTGCTGTATTTCTGTAGACCGCATCCCACCTCAGTTGTAGGTGCCAATTTTTGTGGTTGCAGCTTTTTTGATCCTTGTTGAGACAAAAATAAAAAAATGGTGAAAAAATAAAAAAGTTTGATTCCTACTAGTGCCTTTTAGAAAAATCAGTGAAAAATTCAGGAAGAAAAGGAAAATTCCGGGTTATTTGCTTGTTCTGTGCGTTCTTTCCATCGTCCTTTGTTTTCACCTTGTTGCGCTACGTCTCGACATGTCTTAGCCAGCAGCTGTGAATTGTACTTTGGATCCGGATTGCACAATCGCTAATCTGCACTCGTTAATTGGTAATCCTTGCTGTCATATTGCGTGCCTACCCATAGCTCCACATATTCTTCTATCTGCACAGGTTCATCTTACAACTGTTGTCCACGCTCAACAATAGATTGCTTCGCCCTGTTTGGTTTCATCAAAATTACCAAAAATATTCAGGAAAATAAAGAAAAAAATTGTCATTTTTTTTGCACGCTTTTCAGAGAATGTGTTGTATTTCTGTAGACTGCATCCCACCTCAGTTGTAGGTGCCAATTTTTGTGGTTGCATCTTTTTTGATCCTTGTTCAGAGAAAAATAAAAAAATGGTGAAAAAATAAAAAGTTTGATTCATACTAGTGCCTTTTGGAAAAATCAGTGGAAAATTCAGGAAGAAAAGGAAAATTCCGGGTTATTTGCTTGTTCTGTGCGTTCTTTCCATCGTCCTTTGTTTTCACCTTGTTGCGCTACGTCTCGACACGTCTTAGCCAGCAGTTGTTTTTTGTACTTTGGATCCGGATTGAACAATCGCTAATCTGCACTCGTTAATTGGTAATCCTTGCTGTCATATTGTGTGCCTACCCATAGCTCTACATATTTTTCTATCCGAACAGGTTCATCTTGCAACTGTTACCCATGCTCAACAATAGATTGCTTCGCCCTATTTGGTTTCATCAAAATTGCCAAAAAATTCAGGAAAATAAAGAAAAAAATTGTCAAAGTTTTTGCACGCTTTTCAGAGAACGTGCTGTATTTCTGTAGACCGCATCCCACCTCAGTTGTAGGTACCAATTTTTGTGGTTGCATCTTTTTTGATCCTTGTTCAGAGAAAAATAAAAAAATGGTGAAAAAATAGAAAAGTTTGATTCCTACTAGTGCCTTTTGGAAAAATCAGTGAAAAATTCAGGAAGAAAAGGAAAATTCTGGGTTATTTGCTTGTTCTGTGCGTTCTTTCCATCGTCCTTTGTTTTCACCTTGTTGCGCTATGTCTCGACACGCCTTAGCCAGCAGCTGTGATTTGTACTTTGGATCCGGATTGAACAATCGCTAACCTGCACTCGTTAATTGGTAATCCTTGCTGTCATATTGTGTGCCGACCCATAGCTCCACATATTCTTCTATCTGCACAGGTTCATCTTGCAACTGTTACCCATGCTCAACAATAGATTGCTTCGCCCTATTTGGTTTCATCAAAATTACCAAAAAAATTTAGGAAAATAAAGAAAAAAATTGTCAAAGTTTTTGCACGCTTTTCAGAGAACGTGCTGTATTTCTATAGACCGCATCCCACCTCACTTGTAGGTGCCAATTTTTGTGGTTGCATCTTTTTTGATCCTTGTTCTGAGAAAAATAAAAAAATAGTGAAAAAATAAATAAGTTTGATTCCTAATAGTGCCTTTTGAAAAAATCAGTGAAAAATTGAGGAAGAAAAGGAAAATTCCAGGTTATTTGCTTGTTCTGTGCGTTCTTTCCATCGTCCTTTGTTTTCACCTTGTTGCGCTACGTCTCGACACGTCTTAGCTAGCAGCTGTGATTTGTACTTTGGATCTGGATTGAACAATTGCTAATCTGAACGATTAATTGGTAATCCTTGCTGTCATATTGTGTGCCTACCCATAGCTCCACATATTCTTCTATCCGCACAGGTTCATCTTGCAACTGTTACCCACGCTCAACAATAGATTGCTTCGCCCTGTTTGCTTTCATCAAAATTACCAAAAAAATTTAGGAAAATAAGAAAAAAAATTGTCAAAGTTTTTGCACGCTTTTCAGAGAACGTGCTGTATTTCTGTAGACCGCATCCCACCTCAGTTGTAGGTGCCAATTTTTGTGGTTGCATCTTTTTTGATCCTTGTTCAGAGAAAAATAAAAAAATGGTGAAAAAATAAAAAAGTTTGATTCCTACTAGTGCCTT
>JAKOGQ010000465.1:0-83962 GCA_022457205.1 Saccharum spontaneum
AACCTGCACTCGTTAATTGCTAATCCTTGCTGTCATATTGTGTGCCTACCCATAGCTCCCACATATTCTTCTACCAGCACAGGTTCATCTTGCAACTGTTACCCACGCTCACAACAGATTGCTTCACCCTGTTTGGTTTCATCAAAATTGCAAAAAAATTCAGGAAAACAAAGAAAAAAAATGTCAATGTTTTTGCACGCTTTTCAAAGAACGTGCTTTATTTCTGTAGACCGCATCGCACCTCAGTTGTAGATTGCCAATTTTTGTGGTTGCCATCTTTTTTTATCCCTTGTTTAGAGAAAAATAAAAGAAATAGTGAAAAAATAGAAAAGTTTGATTCCTACTAGTGCCTTTAGAAAAATCAGGGCAAAATTCAGGAAAAAGGAAATTCCGGGTTATTTGCTTTCTGTGTGCGTTCTTTCCATCGTCCTTTGTTTTTACCTTGTTGCGGTACGTCTCGACACGTCTTAGCCAGCAGCGGTGATTTGTACTTTGGATCCGGATTGAACAATCGCTAATCTGCACTCGTTAATTGTTAATCCTTGTTGTCATATTGTGTGCCTACCCATAGCTCCACATATTCTTCTATCAGGACAGGTTCATCTTGCAACTGTTACTCACGCTCACAACAGATTGCTTCGCCTTGTTTGGTTTCATCAAAATTACCAAAAAAATTTAGGAAAACAAAGAAAAAAATGTCAATGTTTTTGCACGCTTTTCAGAGAACGTGCTGTATTTCTGTAGACCACAATCCCACCTCAGTTGTAGGTGCCAATTTTTGTGGTTGCTTCTTTTTTTATCCTTGTTCAGAGAAAAATAAAAAAATAGTAAAAAAAAATAAAAAAGTTTGATTTCTACTCGTGGCCTTTGGGAAAAATCAGGGAAAAATTCAGGGGAAAAGGGAAAATTCTGGGTAATTTGGCTTGTTCTGTGCTTTTCCATCGTCCTTTGTTTTCACCTTGTTGCACTACGTCTCGACACGTCTTAGCCAGCAGCTGTGATTTGTACTTTGGATCCGGATTGAACAATCACTAATCTGCACTCGTTAATTGCTAATCCTTGCTGTCATATTGTGTGCCTACCCATAGCTCCACATATTCTTCTATCAACATAGGTTCATCTTGCAACTGTTACCCACACTCAACACAGATTGCTTCGCCCTGTTTGGTTTCATCGAAATTGCTAAAAAATTTCAGGAAAATAAAAAAAATGTCAATTTTTTTGCACGCTTTTCAGAGAACGTGCTGTATTTCTATAGACCACATCCCACCTCAGTTGTAGGTGCCAATTTTTGTGGTTGCTTCTTTTTTGATCCTTGTTCAGAGAAAAATAAAAAAATAGTAAAAAAATAAAAAAGTTTGATTTCTACTCGTGCCTTTGGGAAAAATCAGGGAAAAATTCAGGAAAAAGGAAAATTCTGGGTAATTTGCTTGTTCTGTGCTTTTCCATCGTCCTTGTTTTCACCTTGTTGCACTACGTCTCGACACGTCTTAGCCAGCGGCTGTGATTTGTACTTTGGATCCGGATTGAACAATCACTAATCTGCACTCGTTAATTGCTAATCCTTCCTGTCATATTGTGTGCCTACCCATAGCTCCACATATTCTTCTATCAGCACAGGTTCATCTTGCAACTGTTACCCACGCTCAACAACAGATTCCTTCGCCCTGTTTGGTTTCATCAAAATTGCCAAAAAAAATTCAGGAAAACAAAGAAAAAAATGTCAATGTTTTTGCACGCTTTTCAGAGAACGTGCTGTATTTCTGTAGACCACATCCCACCTCAGTTGTAGGTGCCAATTTTTGTGGTTGCTTCTTTTTTTATCATTGTTCAGAGAAAAATCAAAAAATAGTAAAAAAATAAAAAAGTTTGATTTCTACTCGTGCCTTTTGGAAAAATCAGGGAAAAATTCAGGAAAAAGGAAAATTCCGGGTTATTTGCTTGTTCTGTGCTTTTCCATCGTCCTTTATTTTCACCTTGTTGCACTACTTCTCGACACGTCTTAGCCAGCGACTGTGATTTGTACTTTGGATCCGGATTGAACAATCACTAACCTGCACTCGTTAATTGCTAATCCTTGCTGTCATATTGTGTGCCTACCCATAGCTCCACATATTCTTCTACCAGCACAGGTTCATCTTGCAACTGTTACCCACGCTCAACAACAGATTGCTTCACCCTGTTTGGTTTCATCAAAATTGCAAAAAAAATTCAGGAAAACAAAGAAAAAAAATGTCAATGTTTTTGCACGCTTTTCAAAGAACGTGCTTTATTTCTGTAGACCGCATCGCACCTCAGTTGTAGATGCCAATTTTTGTGGTTGCATCTTTTTTTATCCTTGTTTAGAGAAAAATAAAAGAAATAGTGAAAAAATAGAAAAGTTTGATTCCTACTAGTGCCTTTTAGAAAAATCAGGGCAAAATTCAGGAAAAAGGAAAATTCCGGGTTATTTGCTTTCTGTGTGCGTTCTTTCCATCGTCCTTTGTTTTTACCTTGTTGCGGTACGTCTCGACACGTCTTAGCCAGCAGCGGTGATTTGTACTTTGGATCCGGATTGAACAATCGCTAATCTGCACTCGTTAATTGTTAATCCTTGTTGTCATATTGTGTGCCTACCCATAGCTCCACATATTCTTCTATCAGGACAGGTTCATCTTGCAACTGTTACTCACGCTCAACAACAGATTGCTTCGCCTTGTTTGGTTTCATCAAAATTACCAAAAAAATTTAGGAAAACAAAGAAAAAAATGTCAATGTTTTTGCACGCTTTTCAGAGAACGTGCTGTATTTCTGTAGACCACATCCCACCTCAGTTGTAGGTGCCAATTTTTGTGGTTGCTTCTTTTTTTATCCTTGTTCAGAGAAAAATAAAAAAATAGTAAAAAAAATAAAAAAGTTTGATTTCTACTCGTGCCTTTGGGAAAAATCAGGGAAAAATTCAGGAAAAAGGAAAATTCTGGGTAATTTGCTTGTTCTGTGCTTTTCCATCGTCCTTTGTTTTCACCTTGTTGCACTACGTCTCGACACGTCTTAGCCAGCAGCTGTGATTTGTACTTTGGATCCGGATTGAACAATCACTAATCTGCACTCGTTAATTGCTAATCCTTGCTGTCATATTGTGTGCCTACCCATAGCTCCACATATTCTTCTATCAACACAGGTTCATCTTGCAACTGTTACCCACACTCAACAACAGATTGCTTCGCCCTGTTTGGTTTCATCGAAATTGCTAAAAAATTTCAGGAAAATAAAAAAAATGTCAATTTTTTTGCACGCTTTTCAGAGAACGTGCTGTATTTCTGTAGACCACATCCCACCTCAGTTGTAGGTGCCAATTTTTGTGGTTGCTTCTTTTTTGATCCTTGTTCAGAGAAAAATAAAAAAATAGTAAAAAAATAAAAAAGTTTGATTTCTACTCGTGCCTTTTGGAAAAATCTGGGGAAAAATCAGGAAAAAGGAAAATTCCGGATTATTTGCTTGTTCTGTGCTTTTCCGTCGTCCTTTGTTTTCACCTTGTTGCACTACTTCTCGACACGTCTTAGCCAGCGGCTGTGATTTGTACTTTGGATCCGGATTGAACAATCGCTAATCCCCACTCGTTAATTGTTAATCCTTGTTGTCATATTGTGTGCCTACCCATAGCTCCACATATTCTTCTATCAGGACAGGTTCATCTTGCAACTGTTACCCACGCTCAACAACAGATTGCTTCGCCCTATTTGGTTTCATCAAAATTGCCAAAAAAATTCAGAAAAACAAAGAAAAAAATGTCAATGTTTTTGCACGCTTTTCAGAGAACGTGCTGTATTTCTGTAGACCACATCCCACCTCAGTTGTAGGTGCCAATTTTTGTGGTTGCTTCTTTTTTGATCCTTGTTCAGAGAAAAATATAAAAATAGTAAAAAAATAAAAAAGTTTGATTTCTACTCGTGCCTTTTGGACAAATCAGGGAAAAAATCAGAAAAAAGGAAAATTCCGGGTTATTGGCTTGTTCTGTGCTTTTCCATCGTCCTTTGTTTTCACCTTGTTGCACTACATCTCGACACGTCTTAGCCAGCAGCTGTGATTTGTACTTTGGATCCGGATTGAACAATCACTAATCTGCACTCGTTAATTGCTAATCCTTGCTGTCATATTGTGTGCCTACCCATAGCTCCACATATTCTTCTAACAGCACAGGTTCATCTTGCAACTGTTACCCACGCTCAACAACAGATTCCTTCGCCCTGTTTGGTTTCATCAAAATTACAAAAAAAATTGAGGAAAACAAAGAAAAAAAATTGTAAAAGTTTTTGCACGCTTTTCAAAGAACGTGTTGTATTTCTGTAGACCACATCCCACCTCAGTTGTAGATGCCAATTTTTGTGGTTGCATCTTTTTTGATCCTTGTTCAGAGAAGTATAAAAGAAATAGTGAAAAAATAAAAAAGTTTGATTCCAACTAGTGCCTTTTGGAAAAATCAGGGAAAATTCAGGAAAAAGGAAAATTCCGGGTTATTTGCTTTCTCTGTGCATTCTTTCCATCGTTCTTTGTTTTTATCTTGTTGTGCTACGTCTCGACATGTCTTAGCCAGCAGCTGTGATTTGTACTTTGGATCCGGATTGAACAATCGCTAATCCGCACTCGTTAATTGTTAATCCTTGTTGTCATATTGTGTGCCTACCCATAACTCCACATATTCTTCTATCAGGACACGTTCATCTTGCAACTGTTCCCCACGCTCAACAACAGATTGCTTCGCCCTGTTTGGTTTCATCAAAATTGCCAAAAAATTCAGGAAAACAAAGAAAAAAATGTCAATGTTTTTGCACGCTTTTTAGAGAATGTGTTGTATTTCTGTAGACCACATCCCACCTCAGTTGTAGGTGCCAATTTTTGTGGTTGCTTCTTTTTTGATCCTTGTTTAGAGAAAAATAAAAAAATAGTAAAAAAAAGTTTGATTTCTACTCGTGCCTTTTGGAAAAATTAGGGAAAAATTCAGGAAAAAGGAAAATTCCGGGTTATTTGCTTGTTTTGTGTTTTTCCATCGTCCTTTGTTTTCACCTTGTTGCACTACGTCTCGACACGTCTTAGCCAGCAGCTGTGATTTGTACTTTGGATCCAGATTGAACAATCATTAATCTGCACTCGTTAATTGCTAATCCTTGCTGTCATATTGTGTGCCTACCCATAGCTCCACATATTCTTCTATCAACACAGGTTCATCTTGCAATTGTTACCCACGCTCAACAACAGATTGCTTCGCCCTGTTTGGTTTCATCAAAATTGCCAAAAAATTTCAGGAAAACAAAGAAAAAAAATGTCAATGTTTTTGCACGCTTTTCAGAGAACGTGCTGTATTTCTGTAGACCACATCCCACCTCAGTTGTAGGTGCCAATTTTTGTGGTTGCTTCTTTTTTGATCCTTGTTCAAAGAAAAATAAAAAAAAGTAAAAAAATAAAAAATTTTGATTTCTACTCGTGCCTTTTGGAAAAATCAGGGAAAAAATCAGGAAAAAGGAAAATTCCGGGTTATTTGCTTGTTCTGTGCTTTTCCATCGTCCTTTGTTTTCACCTTGTTGCACTACGTCTCGACACGTCTTAGCCCGCAGCTGTGATTTGTACTTTGGATCCGGATTGAACAATCACTAATCTGCACTCGTTAATTGCTAATCCTTGCTGTCATATTGTGTGCCTACCCATAGCTCCACATATTCTTCTATCAGCACAGGTTTATCTTGCAACTGTTACCCACACTCAACAACAGATTGCTTCGCCCTGTTTGGTTTCATCAGAATTGCAAAAAAAATTCAGGAAAACAAAGAAAAATAATTGTAAAAGTTTTTGCACGCTTTTCAGAGAACGTGCTGTATTTCTGTAGACCACATCCCACCTTAGTTGTAGATGCCAATTTTTGTGGTTGCATCTTTTTTGATTCTTGTTCAGAGAAAAATAAAAGAAATAGTGAAAAAATAAAAAAGGTTGATTCCTAATAGTGCCTTTTGGAAAAATCAGGGAAAAATTTAGGAAAAAGAAAAATTCCGGGTTATTTGCTTTCTCTGTGCGTTCTTTCCATCGTCCTTTGTTTTTACCTTGTTATGCTACGTCTCGACATGTCTTAGCCAGCAGCTGTGATTTGTACTTTGGATCCGGATTGAACAATCGCTAATCCACACTCATTAATTGTTAATCCTTGTTGTCATATTGTGTGCCTACCCATAGCTCCACATATTCTTCTATCAGGACAGGTTCATCTTGCAACTGTTACCCACGCTCAACAACAGATTGCTTCGCCCTGTTTGGTTTCATCAAAATTGCCAAAAAAATTTAGGAAAACAAAGAAAAAAAATGTCAATGTTTTTGCACGCTTTTCAGAGAACATGCTGTATTTCTGTAGACCACATCCCACCTCAGTTGTAAATGCAATTTTTGTGGTTGCTTCTTTTTTTATCCTTGTTCAGAGAAAAATAAAAAAATAGTAAAAATATAAAAAAGTTTGATTTCTACTCGTGCCTTTTGGAAAAATCAGGGAAAAAATCAGGAAAAAGGAAAATTCCGGGTTATTTGCTTGTTCTGTGCTTTTCCATCGTCCTTTGTTTTCACCTTGTTGCACTACGTCTCGACACGTCTTAGCTAGCAGATGTGATTTGTACTTTGGATCCGGATTGAAGAATCACTAATCTGCACTCGTTAATTGCTAATCCTTGCTATCATATTGTGTGCCTACCCATAGCTCCACATATTCTTCTATCAGCACAGGTTCGTCTCTACTATAATTGGATTCTTGAATTATTTTAGGTCCACCAAACAAAGCGTCCCCCGCTGAGGGCCTCCAACATTCGTACACATAGAAAATTACACCCAACAAATCCCCTTCATTAAAATCAAGGGCTATAAAACATTTCTCCAAGGCTTCAACCCAGATCGTACGGCCACGATATCTTCCAGGCTTCAACGCTACGCTTCAATGCAACGAGCCCGCCCGTGATCAGCGCCGCCATCAGCACTCCTCCGCTCGCCCGCACGCGGCGTTCAAAGGGTCACCTATTCGTCGTACAACAATCACCGAAAAACAAACAAAAAAACTGCCGCACCGTCGGAAGGAGCTCCGACCTCGCCGCGTCTTCCGGCCGCCTCCCCTGTCGTGCCTCGTGCCGGATCTGGGGGCCAAGAACAACGACACGAGGCGCCCATCTCACGTCGTCCACGGTGGAGTAAGCCATCCCGCAGCACGCAGGAACCACGCGGAGTCGTGGACGCTGAGGCCGGCGGCGATGGCTCATGGTCCTGTGTCACCCTCGACGTGAACGTTAGGGCCATGGTGGAGGTGGCCATCGTGGCCACCACGCAAGAACAACGACGCTGAGGCCGGCATACAGCGACGTTGCCGCCGTGTCCTTCAGGTTAATTCGCCGCCACTGATTACGCCACCGTGTCCTTCAGGTTAATTGAAGTTTCCAATTCCAATTCACGTAAGCGCACAGTTAGCGCCGGAGCACAGAGGCTGCTGGCCGCTTGCCAATAGTCAGACGACCTGTTGCTCAAAGGTTCGATTCTACCCTGTCCTGCTTGTTGGATTAAATTATTTGTTTCTTCATCGTCATCTTCAGTGTTTGACTTGGTGAGGAGGGAATCTCAAGCAATTTCACTACTAGCTGATTACTTAGGAGGAATTTCTTGAATCTTACCTGAAAAGGGCATTATCTCTGCAAAGGAAACGAGCCATATCATCAATTTCTTTTCTTTCTTTACCGACCTGCAGTCCAGCAGTCCTATCATTCAAGGACGCATGGTGAATGGCTCAGTAGTTAATTCATTGATGACTGTACTGCTTCTTGGTTTTAATTTGTAGGATGGTGTAGAGTAGTGCCCACGAATCTCAGCAAACGAAAGACTTCAGCATATAGGTGCTTCATCAAGTCACACATCTCGTGGGTTCACTCTGTATTTACATTGTAATCCAACTGCTTTATTTCAGTTTTTTACAAATCCACAAACTTATCTGGCAAAGTAGTAAAATAAAATAATATGATACTCCTATCATCCCTTTGTGCTATTCTGATGGGAATCCCTTCATGCTAGAGATTTCAATGAAAATAATAATAATTGTCTGGGCAGGTACGTGACAATGTCTACGCCGAGGGATACACAAAGCGATATGTCTACTCCGAGGGATACACGCGAAGCCCTAAGCAATATCACCAACATCATAGGTATGCTTACAATATTTTCTATAGCACTTATGACGATTCCGTACTGATTTTCTATATATGTCCTCCAAACGCCCCACTTTAGATGAAGCCTCACGGAGGAGGGAGGAAAGGAACATGCAGCAGCGGAAACGTCGAGCTGAAATGTCCATCGAACAAAGGGACGAGATTAATAGAAGACAACGTGAGTACCGAGAACGGAAGAAGGCTGCAACCCAAAATAGCACTTCTGCTGCTTTGACTCAAATAGTGTTGTTAACTTCCACACCTACAGGTACTTGATCTATTTGTTACTTCTATTTACATCATTAACCCTAACTAATGATTTATCCCTAAACATGCTCAGCCATTGTGTGCAACCCAATCATAGAAAATGACGAAAATGACGATCCAAATGACGAAAACACGCCAACTATATTATCCACCGACAATACGCAAACAGATGCAGATGTGAATCATACACATGTTGGCATTCAAACATCGACCATAAGAGGCAAGACTATCTGTGGCCAACAGCGAGGATGACCTAGGTATACTTCGAGTTTATTGTGTAATAGTAACGTTCTTTTAATCTCTATATACAAACCATTTTTAAAATTTACAGAAACATGTGCCTCTGTCCCCAGAAACGAGACCCGCAGACAGTGCTGATGCTAGGAGGGAAGAAAGGAACACACGACAACGGAAACGAAGAGCTGAGATGACCGATCAACAAAGGGAGGAGATTAATAGGAAACAACGTGAATACCGAGCACGGAGGAAGGCTGCGATGCAAAATATCACCACCACCTCTGTTGTGTCTCAAACAGTGCTGGCATCTTCACCCGCAGGTGAGTAATATCTCTTCAACTTGTGCATTTCCTCAACTATCTGATACATCATGAACTACCGTCCATTTTTGGAGGCGCATGTTTTAGAACCAGATTATCAACTATATTGAAAAATGACGAGTCAGCAGATCCCACAGAGTGGCTACACTGAAATGATAATTACGTTCCACGCGCTAGAGGACCACGTACGGCCCCTTCTGGTCCGTTACCTACTTCTGGTGAGTCAGGTGAGCCCAATAACTGCGTGCTATTTTTTAATAAAAAAGGCATTTAAATATATGCTACCATACTTATTTTTAAAATATTTGCAGAACTTCATTTACCTGAGCAGTGACGCAACCATGTACATGTCCAAACCAATGAAGATGAATTCGACCGTGAACTATTCGAACTAACTCATGATGGTTGGGACGGTGATGAAGATGCCATGGACGGGACAATGCCCGTGCTAACGCCACAAATCAACGTACGGGCACTTCATTTACCTCAGTTATGAATGTTTTTAAATTATGACTTCCATTTCTGTTTGATATACACCTAAATTACTCTGCATTTTTGTTCTAGAACAATTACTCTGCGTTTGTTCTAGAAACCGTAGGAATGAAAAACTGCTGAAAATTAGCAGATAACCAAAGGAGCTTCACCGTGGTGGCCTGGTAGAATGTAACTTAGATGGTTATTAATACGAGAAATAACTTTACTATGTCTTCTTATATGCAGAAGTGTTCCCAAATTGTATATAGGCTACAATTGTGTAAAAGTTAAGCTATACAAAAACAAATTGGTTGCTTTTATGAGCATCCCAAGATAAAGCCGTAGCGTTAGCACGGGCATTATACTAGTCTTGCAACTGTTACCCACGCTCAACAACAGATTGCTTCGCCCTGTTTGGTTTCATCAAAATTGCCAAAAAAATTCAGGAAAACAAAGAAAAAAAATGTCAATGTTTTTGCACGCTTTTCAGAGAACGTGTTGTATTTCTGTAGACCACATCCCACATCAGTTGTAGGTGCCAATTTTTATGGTTGCTTCTTTTTTATCCTTGTTCAGAGAAAAATAAAAAAATAGTAAAAAAATAAAAAAGTTTGATTTCTACTCGTGCCTTTTGGAAAAATCAGGGAAAAATTCAGGAAAAAGGAAAATTCCGGGTTATTTGCTTGTTCTGTGCTTTTCCATCGTCCTTTGTTTTCACCTTGTTGCACTACGTCTCGACACGTCTTAGCCAGCAGCTGTGATTTGTACTTTGGATCCGGATTGAACAATCACTAATCTGCACTCGTTAATTGCTAATCCTTGCTGTCATATTGTGTGCCTACCCATAGCTCCACATATTCTTCTATCAGCACAGGTTCATCTTGCAACTGTTACCCACGCTCAACAACAGATTCCTTCGCACTGTTTGGTTTCATCAAAATTGCCGAAAAATTTCAGGAAAACAAAGAAAAAAATGTCAATGTTTTTGCACGCTTTTCAGAGAACGTGCTGTATTTCTGTAGACCACATCCCACCTCAGTTGTAGGTGCCAATTTTTGTGGTTGCTTCTTTTTTGATCCTTGTTCAGAGAAAAATAAAAAAATAGTAAAAAAATAAAAAAGTTTGATTTCTACTCGTGCCTTTTGGAAAAATCAAGGAAAAAATCAGAAAAAAGGAAAATTCTAGGTTATTGGCTTGTTCTGTGCTTTTCCATCGTCCTTTGTTTTCACCTTGTTGCACTACGTCTCGACACGTCTTAGCCAGCAGCTGTGATTTGTACTTTGGATCCGGATTGAACAATCACTAATCTGCGCTCGTTAATTGCTAATCCTTGCTGTCATATTGTGTGCCTACCCAAAGCTCCACATATTCTTCAATCAGCACAGGTTCATCTTGCAACTGTTACCCACGCTAAACAACAGATTCCTTCGCCCTGTTTGGTTTCATCAAAATTGCAAAAAAAAATTCAGGAAAACAAAGAAAAAAAATTGTAAAAGTTTTTGCACGCTTTTCAAAGAACGTGCTGTATTTCTGTAGACCACATCCCACCTCAGTTGTAGATGCCAATTTTTGTGGTTGCATCTTTTTTGATCCTTGTTCAGAGAAATATAAAAGAAATAGTGAAAAAATAAAAAAGTTTGATTCCTACTAGTGCCTTTTGGAAAAATCAGGGAAAAATTCAGGAAAAAGGAAAATTCTGGGTTATTTGCTTTCTCTGTGCGTTCTTTCCATCGTCCTTTGTTTTTACCTTGTTGTGCTACGTCTCGACATGTCTTAGCCAGTAGCTGTGATTTGTGCTTTGGATCCGGATTGAACAATCGCTAATCTGCACTCGTTAATTGTTAATCCTTGTTGTCATATTGTGTGCCTACCCATAGCTCCACATATTCTTCTATCAGGACAGGTTCATCTTGCAACTGTTACCCACGCTCAACAACAGATTCCTTCGCCCTGTTTGGTTTCATCAAAATTGCCGAAAAATTTCAGGAAAACAAAGAAAAAAATGTCAATGTTTTTGCACGCTTTTCAAAGAACGTGCTTTATTTCTGTAGACCGCATCGCACCTCAGTTGTAGATGCCAATTTTTGTGGTTGCATCCTTTTTTATCCTTGTTTAGAGAAAAATAAAAGAAATAGTGAAAAAATAAAAAAGTTTGATTCCTACTAGTGCCTTTTAGAAAAATCAGGGAAAAATTTAGGAAAAAGGAAAATTCTGGGTTATTTGCTTTCTGTGTGCGTTCTTTCCATCGTCCTTTGTTTTTACCTTGTTGCGCTACGTCTCGACACGTCTTAGCCAGCAGCTGTGATTTGTACTTTGGATCCGGATTGAACAATCGCTAATCTGCACTCGTTAATTGTTAATCCTTGTTGTCATATTGTGTGCCTACCCATAGCTCCACATATTCTTCTATCAGGACAGGTTCATCTTGCAACTGTTATCCACGCTCAACAACAGATTGCTTCGCCCTGTTTGGTTTCATCAAAATTGCCAAAAAAATTCAGGAAAACAAAGAAAAAAATGTCAATATTTTTGCACGCTTTTCAGAGAACGTGCTGTATTTCTGTAGACCACATCCCACCTCAGTTGTAGGTGCCAATTTTTGTGGTTGCTTCTTTTTTGATCCTTATTCAGAGAAAAATAAAAAAAATAGTAAAAAAATAAAAAAGTTTGATTTCTACTCGTGCCTTTTGGAAAAATCAGGGAAAAATTCAGGAAAAAGGAAAATTCTGGGTTATTTGCTTGTTCTGTGCTTTTCCATCGTCCTTTGTTTTCACCTTGTTGCACTACGTCTCGACACGTCTTAGCCAGCAGTTGTGATTTGTACTTTGGATCCATATTGAACAATCACTAATCTGCACTCGTTAATTGCTAATCCTTGTTGTCATATTGTGTGCCTACCCATAGCTCCACATATTCTTCTATCAGCACAGGTTCATCTTGCAACTGTGTTGACGGTCCTTAAGTACCAAATATAGTTATCAAATAAATAAAGAAAAGGATCCAAATGCAACCAACACCTAGACTTAGGGTTTTATCTGACAGAATTCCACGAGTTTTGGTGTTTCTCTGTTTCTGCAGGGGCTTATCAGAAAATACGGAGGAAAGGCCCACACGTTGGGTTTACATAGAGATAATAACGTGTTCACCGATTTTCTATCATCTAGAAGACTCCAGAAGCCAAGAGATCGAACGGGAGGCCGAACGGGCCCGGAGGCAGGGCGCCCGCCCTGCTCCCTAGGGCGCCCGCCCTGGCCTGAGAGCCAATCAGGCTCCGTCTCACGGATTATGCTCCACCGACCTAAGGGATAAAGGAAAACCGTGCGATTAATGTCGGTTTGATCCGACGGCCCACGTTCACTTGAGGGGGCTATATAAGCAGGACCCCTGGCCCCTGGAGGAGGCACTCCCTCATTCTCAATTCCTCAAACCCTAATCTCAGGAGGAGAGTCTCTGATCAAGCCCTAGAGCCACCACATCAACTAGATCTCTAGTATAGCATAGCTACATAGGATTAGAACTAGAAGGAGTCAATCTTCGATTGGTTTCCGGATCTGTCAAGAGGATTCTTGGTAATTCCTTTACTGTTCTTCATTGTTCATCTTTGTTCTTCAATATTATGAATACAACTTTGTTCTATTTCAATATATTGATTATGACTTTGCTCTACTTGTTATTATTTGCGATTATATTGTTCTTAGTTTATCGTAGTTATACGCTTGGCTTAGTTATATTGGAATTATATACATGTTTAGGATCGTATAGCGTTTATCCATCGGATCCATGGGTAAATGATAAATATTGTGTAGGCGTGGTGCTTAGACCATATTTATCTGCGATTGCACCTTATATGCCGGATCGTGGGGTGGTCCACGATGGTGACAGCTTCGTTGGTTCTTATATAGTCCCCCTCCCGTGTGTAAGGCAGGCAGAGCAACATTATTACGGGGGAGTGATTGCTATGTTTCTCATCTTCCTTGATAATATCACTATGCATGGGCGTAGTCCTTTCTCGCAATGATTGCCAAGTGTACTTGCACTAACTATGATATGCTAGACTTTATAGTTAAGAATAACTTAGGAAATATCCATGTAGTTCGTCCTAATACCATGCTAATGACTTGTTAGAATATCTGTTGAGGTGCTTATCATTATTATATGTGGCTAGCTGATCAGATTAATTATCTTTGTCACCATTCATACTTTATCTATATTTTATGTGACACATACCCCTGTATGCAAGAGATAGATGAATGCTCTCACTTATACATGCAATGATTGATACTCATTCCTATATTCCATTCCATAATCAACATTGATGTTAGTAATCCCTTCCCAGTGGTAAAAATATAAATAACGATACCTGGAATACTTCTCGGTTAAAATGCTACATCGGTATTAATCTGTGCGCTTGCAGATCTTATTTATTATTTATTTCGAAGAGCAGTTGCATATTTCAATACCGCGTCTCTCATGTCATGCTAGGGATGACAACTTGGCTTAAGTGGCATGAGGGATAGGTTCGGCATTTTTGGCGCCGTTATCAGAATTAGAAAACTAAGTCTACTTTTGGTAATGACGTTAAGAATGCCCATCAAACTGCTACCCACGCTCAACAACAGAATGCTTCGCCCTGTTTGGTTTCATCAAAATTGCAAAAAAAATTCAGGAAAACAAAGAAAAAAATTGTAAAAGTTTTTGCACGCTTTTCAGAGAACGTGTTGTATTTCTGAAGACCACATCCCACCTCAGTTGTAGATGCCAATTTTTGTGGTTGCATCTTTTTTGATCCTTGTTTAGAGAAAAATAAAAGAAATAGTGAAAAAATAAAAAAGTTTGATTCCTACTAGTGCCTTTTGGAAAAATAAGGGAAAATTCAGGAAAAAGGAAAATTCCGGGTTATTTGCTTTCTCTGTGCGTTCTTTCCATCGTCCTTTGTTTTTACCTTGTTGCGCTACATCTCGACACATCTTAGCCAGCAGGTGTGATTTGTACTTTGGATCCGGATTGAACAATCGCTAATCTGCACTCGTTAATTGTTAATCCTTGTTGTCATATTGTGTGCCTACCCATAGCTCCACATATTCTTCTATCAGGACAGGTTCATCTTGCAACTGTTACCCATGCTCAACAACAGATTGCTTTGCCCTGTTTGGTTTCATCAAAATTGCCAAAAAAATTCAGGAAAACAAAGAAAAAAATGTCAATGTTTTTGCACGCTTTTTAGAGAACGTGCTGTATTTCTGTAGACCACATCCCACCTCAGTTGTTGGTGCCAATTTTTGTGGTTGCTTCTTTTTTGATCCTTGTTCAGAGAAAAATAAAAAAATAGTAAAAAAATAAAAAAGTTTGATTTCTACTCGTGCCTTTTGGAAAAATCAGGGAAAAATTCAGGAAAAAAGAAAATTCTGGGTTATTTGCTTGTTCTGTGCTTTTCCATCGTCCTTTGTTTTCACCTTGTTGCACTACGTCTCGACACGTCTTAGCCAGCAGCTGTGATTTGTACTTTGGATCCAGATTGAACAATCACTAATCTGCACTCGTTAATTGCTAATCCTTGCTGTCATATTGTGTGCCTACCCATAGCTCCACATATTCTTCTATCAGCACAGGTTCATCTTGTAACTGTTACCCACGCTCAACAACAGATTGCTTCGCCCTGTTTGGTTTCATCAAAATTGCAAAAAAAATTATGGAAAACAAAGAAAAAAAATTGTAAAAGTTTTTGCACGCTTTTCAGAGAACGTGCTGTATTTCTGTAGACCACATCCCACCTCAGTTGTAGATGCCAATGTTTGTGGTTGCATCTTTTTTTATCCTTGTTCAGAGAAAAATAAAAGAAATAGTGAAAAAATAAAAAAGTTTGATTCCTACTAGTGCCTTTTGGAAAAATCAGGGAAAAATTCAGGAAAAAGAAAAATTCCGGGTTATTTGCTTTCTCTGTGCGTTCTTTCCATCGTCCTTTATTTTTACCTTGTTGTGCTACGTCTCGACATGTCTTAGCCAGCAGCTGTGATTTGTACTCTGGATCCGGATTGAACAATCGCTAATCTGCACTCGTTAATTGTTAATCTTGTTGTCATATTGTGTGCCTATCCATAGCTCCACATATTCTTCTATCAGGACATGTTCATCTTGCAACTGTTACCCACGCTCAACAACAGATTGCTTCGCCCTGTTTGGTTTCATCAAAATTGCCAAAAAAATTCTGGAAAACAAAGAAAAAAATGTCAATGTTTTTGCACGCTTTTCAGAGAACGTGCTGTATTTCTGTAGACCACATCCCACCTCAGTTGTAGGTGCCAATTTTTGTGGTTGCTTCTTTTTTATCCTTGTTTAGAGAAAAATAAAAAATAGTAAAAAAATAAAAAAGTTTGATTTCTACTCGTGCCTTTTGGAAAAATCAGGGAAAAATTCAGGAAAAAGGAAAATTCCGGGTTATTTGCTTGTTCTGTGCTTTTCCATCGTCCTTTGTTTTCACCTTGTTGCACTACGTCTCGACACGTCTTAGCCAGCAGCTGTGATTTGTACTTTGAATTCGGATTGAACAATCACTAATCTGCACTCGTTAATTGCTAATCCTTGTTGTCATATTGTGTGCCTACCCATAGCTCCACATATTCTTCTATCAGCACAGGTTCATCTTGCAACTGCTACCCACGCTCAACAACAGATTGCTTCGCCCTGTTTGGTTTCATCAAAATTGCAAAAAAAATTCAGGAAAACAAAGAAAAAAATTGTAAAACTTTTTGCACGCTTTTTAGAGAACATGCTGTATTTCAGAATACCACATCCCACCTCAGTTGTAGACGCCAATTTTTGTGGTTGCATCTTTTTTGATCCTTGTTCAGAGAAAAATAAAAGAAATAGTGAAAAAATAAAAAAAGTTTGATTCCGACTAGTGCCTTTTGGAAAAATCAGGGAAAAATTCAGGAAAAAGGAAAATTCCGGGTTATTTGCTTTCTCTGTGCGTTCTTTCCATCGTCCTTTGTTTTTACCTTGTTGCGCTACATCTCGACACGTCTTAGCCAGCAGCTGTGATTTGTACTTTGGATCCGGATTGAACAATCGCTAATCTGCACACGTTAATTGTTAATCCTTGTTGTCATATTGTGTGCCTACCCATAGCTCCACATATTCTTCTATCAGGACAGGTTCATCTTGCAACTGTTACCCATGCTCAACAACAGATTGCTTCGCCCTGTTTGGTTTCATCAAAATTGCCAAAAAAATTCAGGAAAACAAAGAAAAAATGTCAGTGTTTTTGCACGCTTTTCAGAGAAGGTGCTGTATTTCTGTAGACCACATCCCACCTCAGTTGTAGGTGCCAATTTTTGTGGTTGCTTCTTTTCTGATCCTTGTTTAGAGAAAAATAAAAAAATAGTAAAAAAATAAAAAGTTTGATTTCTACTCGTGCCTTTTAGAAAAATCAGGGAAAAATTCAGGAAAAAGGAAAATTCCGGGTTATTTGCTTGTTCTGTGCTTTTTTCCATCGTCCTTTCTTTTCACCTTGTTGCACTACGTCTCGACACGTCTTAGCCAGCAGCTGTGATTTGTACTTTGGATCCGGATTGAACAATCACTAATCTGCACTCGTTAATTGCTAATCCTTGCTGTCATATTGTGTGCCTACCCATAGCTCCACATATTCTTCTATCAGCACAGGTTCATCTTGCAACTGCTACCCATGCTCACAACAGATTGCTTCGCCCTGTTTGGTTTCATCAAAATTGCAAAAAAAAATTCAGGAAAACAAAGAAAAAAATTGTAAAAGTTTTTACACGCTTTTTAGAGAACGTGCTGTATTTCTGAATACCACATCCCACCTCAGTTGTAGATGCCAATTTTTGTGGTTGCATCTTTTTTTATCCTTGTTCAGAGAAAAATAAAAGAAATAGTGAAAAAATAAAAAAGTTTGATTCCTACTAGTGCCTTTTGGAAAAATCAGGGAAAAATTCAGGAAAAAGGAAAATTCCGGGTTATTTGCTTTCTCTGTGCGTTCTTTCCATCGTCCTTTGTTTTTACCTTGTTGCGCTACATCTCGACATGTCTTAGCCAGCAGCTGTGATTTGTACTTTGGATCCGGATTGAACAATCGCTAATCTGCACTCGTTAATTGTTAATCCTTGTTGTCATATTGTGTGCCTACCCATAGCTCCACATATTCTTCTATCAGGACAGGTTCATCTTGCAACTGTTACCCATGCTCAACAACAGATTGCTTCGCCCTGTTTGGTTTCATCAAAATTGCCAAAAAAATTCAGGAAAACAAAGAAAAAATGTCAGTGTTTTTGCACGCTTTTCAGAGAAGGTGCTGTATTTCTGTAGACCACATCCCACCTCAGTTGTAGGTGCCAATTTTTGTGGTTGCTTCTTTTCTGATCCTTGTTTAGAGAAAAATAAAAAAATAGTAAAAAAATAAAAAGTTTGATTTCTACTCGTGCCTTTTAGAAAAATCAGGGAAAAATTCAGGAAAAAGGAAAATTCCGGGTTATTTGCTTGTTCTGTGCTTTTCCATCGTCCTTTCTTTTCACCTTGTTGCACTACGTCTCGACACGTCTTAGCCAGCAGCTGTGATTTGTACTTTGGATCCGGATTGAACAATCACTAATCTGCACTCGTTAATTGCTAATCCTTGCTGTCATATTGTGTGCCTACCCATAGCTCCACATATTCTTCTATCAACACAGGTTCATCTTGCAACTGCTACCCACGCTCAACAACAGATTGCTTCGCCCTGTTTGGTTTCATCAAAATTGCAAAAAAAATTTAGGAAAACAAAGAAAAAAATTGTAAAAGTTTTTGCACGCTTTTCAGAGAACGTGCTGTATTTCTGAAGACCACATCCCACCTCAGTTTTAGATGCCAATTTTTGTGGTTGCATCTTTTTGATCCTTGTTCAGAGAAAAATAAAAGAAATAGTGAAAAAATAAAAAAGTTTGATTCCTACTAGTGCCTTTTGGAAAAATCAGGGAAAAATTCAGGAAAAAGGAAAATTCCGGGTTATTTGCTTTCTCTGTGCGTTCTTTCCATCGTCCTTTGTTCTTACCTTGTTGCGCTACATCTCGACACGTCTTAGCCAGCAGCTGTGATTTGTACTTTGGATCCGGATTGAACAATCGCTAATCTGCACTCGTTAGTTGTTAATCCTTGTTGTCATATTGTGTGCCTACCCATAGCTCCACATATTCTTCTATCAGGACAGGTTCATCTTGCAACTGTTACCCATGCTCAACAACAGATTGCTTCGCCCTGTTTGGTTTCATCAAAATTGCCAAAAAAATTCAGGAAAACAAAGAAAAAATGTCAATGTTTTTGCACGCTTTTCAGAGAACGTGCTGTATTTCTATAGACCACATCCCCCCTCAGTTGTAGGTGCCAATTTTTGTGGTTGCTTCTTTTTTTATTCTTGTTCAGAGAAAAATAAAACAATAGTAAAAAAATAAAAAAGTTTGATTTCTACTCGTGCCTTTTGGAAAAATCAGGGAAAAATTCAGGAAAAAGGAAAATTTCGGGTTATTTGCTTGTTCTGTGCTTTTCCATCGTCCTTTGTTTTCACCTTGTTGCACTACGTCTCGACATGTCTTAGCCAGCAGCTGTGATTTGTACTTTGGATCCGGATTGAACAATCACTAATCTGCACTCGTTAATTGCTAATCCTTGCTGTCATATTGTGTGCCTACCCATAGCTCCACATATTCTTCTATCAGCACAGGTTCATCTTGCAACTGTTACCCACGCTCAACAACAGATTGGTTCACCCTGTTTGGTTTCATCAAAATTGCAAAAAAAATTATGGAAAACAAAGAAAAAAAATTGTAAAAGTTTTTGCACGCTTTTCAGAGAACGTGCTGTATTTCTGTAGACCACATCCCACCTCAGTTGTAGATGCCAATTTTTGTGGTTGCATCTTTTTTGATCCTTGTTCAGAGAAAAATAAAAGAAATAGTGAAAAAATAAAAAAGTTTGATTCCTACTTGTGCCTTTTGGAAAAATCAGGGAAAAATTCAGGAAAAAGAAAAATTCCGGGTTATTTGCTTTCTCTGTGCGTTCTTTCCATCGTCCTTTGTTTTCACCTTGTTGTGCTACGTCTCGACACGTCTTAGCCAGCAGCTGTGATTTGTACTTTGGATCCGGATTGAACAATCGCTAATCTGCACTCGTTAATTGTTAATCCTTGTTGTCATATTGTGTGCCTACCCATAGCTCCACATATTCATCTATCAGCACAGGTTCGCCTTGCAACTGTTACCCACGCTCAACAACAGATTGGTTCGCCCTGTTTGGTTTCATCAAAATTGCAAAAAAAATTATGGAAAACAAAGAAAAAAAATTGTAAAAGTTTTTGCACGCTTTTCAGAGAACGTGCTGTATTTCTGTAGACCACATCCCACCTCAGTTGTAGATGCCAATTTTTGTGGTTGCATCTTTTTGATCCTTGTTCAGAGAAAAATAAAAGAAATAGTGAAAAAATAAAAAAGTTTGATTCCTACTAGTGCCTTTTGGAAAAATCAGGGAAAAATTCAGGAAAATGAAAAATTCCGGGTTATTTGCTTTCTCTGTGCGTTCTTTCCATCGTCCTTTGTTTTTACCTTGTTGTGCTACGTCTCGACATGTCTTAGCCTGCAGCTGTGATTTGTACTTTGGATCCGGATTGAACAATCGCTAATCTGCACTCGTTAATTGTTAATCCTTAGCTGTGATTTGTCATATTGTGTGCCTACCCATAGCTCCACATATTCTTCTATCAGCACAAGTTCATCTTGCAACTGTTACCCACGCTCAACAACAGATTGTTTCGCCCTGTTTGGTTTTATTAAAATTGCCAAAAAAATTCAGGAAAACAAAGAAAAAAATGTCAATGTTTTTTCACGCTTTTCAGAGAACGTGCTGTATTTCTGTAGACCACATCCCACCTCATATGTAGGTGCTAATTTTTGTGGTTGCTTCTTTTTTGATCCTTGTTCAGAGAAAAATAAAAAAATAGTAAAAAATAATAAAGTTTGATTTCTACTAGTGCCTTTTGGAAAAATCAGAGAAAAATTCAGGAAAAAGGAAAATTCCGGGTTATTTGCATTCTCCGTGCGTTCTTTCCATCGTCCATGGATTTTACCTTGTTGCACTACGTCTCGACACGTCTTAGCCAGCAGCTATGATTTGTACTTTCGATCCGGATTGAACAATCGCTAATCTGCACTCGTTAATTGTTAATCCTTGTTGTCATATTGTGTACCTACCCATAGCTCCACATATTCTTCTATAAGCACAGGTTCATGTTGCAACTGTTACCCACGCTCAACAACAGATTGCTTCGCCCTGTTTGGTTTCATCAAAATTGATAAAAAAATTCAGGAAAACAAATAAAAAAATTGTCAATGTTTTTGTACGCTTTTCAGAGAACGTGCTGTATTTGTGTAGACCACATCCCACCTCAGTTGTAGGTGCCAATTTTTGTGGTTGCTTCTTTTTTGATCCTTGTTCAGAGAAAAATAAAAAAATAGTAAAAAAAATAAAAAAGTTTGATTTCTACTCGTGCCTTTTGGAAAAATCAGGGAAAAGTTCAGGAAAAAGGAAAATTCCAGGTTATTTGCTTGTTTTGTGCTTTTCCATTGTCCTTTGTTTTCACCTTGTTGCACTACGTCTCGACTCGTCTTAGCCAGCAGCTGTGATTTGTACTTTGGATCCGAATTGAACAATCACTAATCTGCACTCGTTAATTGCTAATCCTTGCTGTCATATTGTGTGCCTACCCATAGCTCCACATATTCTTCTATCAGCACAGGTTCATCTTGCAACTGTTATCCATGCTCAACAACAGATTGCTTCGCCCTGTTTGGTTTCATCAAAATTGCCAAAAAAATTCAGGAAAACAAAGAAAAAAAATGTCAATGTTTTTGCACGCTTTTCAGAGACCGTGTTGTATTTCTGTAGACCACATCCCACCTCAGTTGTAGGTGCCAATTTTTGTGGTTGCTTCTTTTTTGATCCTTGTTTAGAGAAAAATAAAAAATAGTAAAAAAGTAAAGAAAAAGTTTGATTTCTACTCGTGCCTTTTGGAAAAATCAGGAAAAAATTCAGGAAAAAGGAAAATTCCGGGTTATTTGCTTGTTCTGTGCTTTTCCATCGTCCTTTGTTTTCACCTTGTTGCACTACGTCTCGACACGTCTTAGCCAGCAGCTGTGATTTGTACTTTGGATCCGGATTGAACAATCACTAATCTGCACTCGTTAATTGCTAATCCTTGTTGTCACATTGTGTGCCTACCCATAGCTCCACATATTCTTCTATCAGCGCAGGTTCATCTTGCAACTGTTACCCACGCTCAACAATAGATTCCTTCGCCCTGTTTGGTTCCATCAAAATTGCAAAAAAAATTTAGGAAAACAAAGAAAAAAAATTGTAAAAGTTTTTGCACGCTTTTCAGAGAACGTGTTGTATTTCTGTAGACCACATAACACCTCAGTTGTAGATGCCAATTTTTATGGTTGCATCTTTTTTGGTCCTTGTTCAGAGAAAAAATAAAAGAAATAGTGAAAAATAAAAAAGTTTGGTTCCTACTAGTGCCTTTTGGAAAAATCAGGGAAAAATTCAGGAAAAAGGAAAATTCTGGGTTATTTGCTTTCTCTGTGCGTTCTTTCCATCGTCCTTTGTTTTTACCTTGTTGCGCTACGTTTCGACACGTCTTAGCCAGCAGCTGTGATTTGTACTTTGGATCCGGATTGAACAATCGCTAATCTGCACTCGTTAATTGTTAATCCTTGTTGTCATATTCTGTGCCTACCCATAGCTCCACATATTCTTCTATCAGGACAGGTTCATCTTGCAACTGTTTCCCATGCTCAACAACAGATTGCTTCGCCCTATTGGTTTCGTCAAAATTGCCAAAAAAATTCAGGAAAACAAAGAAAAAAAATGTCAATGTTTTTGCACGCTTTTCAGAGAACGTGCTGTATTTTTGTAGACCACATCCCACCTCAGTTGTAGGTGCAAATTTTTGTGGTTGCTTCTTTTTTGATCCGTGTTCAGAGAAAAATAAAAAATAGTAAAAAAATAAAAAAGTTTGATTTCTACTCGTGCCTTTTGCAAAAATCAGGGAAAAATTCAGGAAAAAGGAAAATTCTGGGTTATTTGCTTGTTCTGTGTTTTTCCATCGTCCTTTGTTTTCACCTTGTTGCACTACGTCTCGACACGTCTTAGCCAGCAGCTGTGATTTGTACTTTGGATCCGGATTGAACAATCACTAATCTGCACTCGTTAATTGCTAATCCTTGCTGTCATATTGTGTGCCTACCCATATCAGCACAGGTTCATCTTACAACTGCTACCCACGCTCAACAACAGATTGCTTCGCCCTGTTTGGTTTCATCAAAATTACAAAAAAAATTCAGGAAAACAAAGAAAAAAGTTGTAAAAGTTTTTGCACGCTTTTCAGAGAACGTGCTGTATTTCTGTAGACCACATCCCACCTCAGTTGTAGATGCCAATTTTTGTGGTTGCATCTTTTTTGATCCTTGTTCAGAGAAAACTAAAAGAAATAGTGAAAAAAATAAAAAAATTTGATTCCTACTAGTGCCTTTTGGAAAAATCAGGGAAAAATTCAGAAAAAAGGAAAATTCCAGGTTATTTGCTTTCTCTGTGCGTTCTTTCCATCGTCCTTTGTTTTTACCTTGTTGCGCTACGTCTCGACACGTCTTAGCCAGCAGATGTGATTTGTACTTTGGATCTGGATTGAACAATCGCTAATCTGCACTCGTTAATTGTTAATCCTTATTGTCATATTGTGTGCCTACCCATAGCTCCACATATTCTTCTATCAGGAAAGGTTCATCTTGCAACTGTTACCCACGCTCAACAACAGATTGCTTCGCCCTGTTTGGTTTCATCAAAATTGCCAAAAAAATTCAAGAAAACAAAGAAAAAAATGTCAATGTTTTTGCACGCTTTTCAGAGAACGTGCTGTATTTCTGTAGACCACATCCCACGTCAGTTGTAGGTGCAAATTTTTGTGGTTGCTTCTTTTTTGATCCGTGTTCAGAGAAAAATAAAAAATAGTAAAAAAATAAAAAAGTTTGATTTCTACTCGTGCCTTTTGCAAAAATCAGGGAAAAATTCAGGAAAAAGGAAAATTCTGGGTTATTTGCATGTTCTGTGTTTTTCCATCGTCCTTTGTTTTCACCTTGTTGCACTACGTCTCGACACGTCTTAGCCAGCAGCTGTGATTTGTACTTTGGATCCGCATTGAACAATCACTAATCTGCACTCGTTAATTGCTAATCCTTGCTGTCATATTGTGTGCCTACCCATAGCTCCACATATTCTTCTATCAGCACAGGTTCATCTTGCAACTGCTACCCACGCTCAATAATAGATTGCTTCGCCCTGTTTGGTTTCATCAAAATTGCAAAAAAAAATTCAGGAAAACAAGGAAAAAAACTGAAAAAGTTTTTGCATGCTTTTTAGAGAAAGTGCTGTATTTCTGTAGACCATATCCCACCTCAGTTGTAGATGCCAATTTTTGTGGTTGCATCTTTTTTGATCCTTGTTCAGAGAAAAATAAAAGAAATAGTGAAAAAATAAAAAAAGTTTGATTCCTACAAGTGCCTTTTGGAAAAATCGGGGAAAAATTCAGGAAAAGGAAAATTCCGGGTTATTTGCTTTCTCTGTGCGTTCTTTCCATCGTCCTTTGTTTTTACCTCGTTGCGCTACATCTTGACACGTCCTCGCCAGCAGCTGTGATTTGTACTTTGGATCCGGATTGAACAATCGCTAATCTGCACTCGTTAATTGTTAATCCTTGTTGTCATATTGTGTGCCTACCCATAGCTCCGCATATTCTTCTATCAGGACAGGTTCATCTTGCAACTGTTACCCACGCTCAACAACAGATTGCTTCGCCCTGTTTGGTTTCATCAAAATTGCCAAAAAAATTCAGGAAAACATAGAAAAAAATGTCAATGTTTTTGCACGCTTTTCAGAGAACCTGCTGTATTTCTGTAGACCTCATCCCACCTCAGTTGTAGGTGCCAATTTTTGTGGTTGCTTCTTTTTTGATCCTTGTTCAGAGAAAAATAAAAAATAGTAAAAAAATAAAAAAGTTTGATTTGCACTCATGCCTTTTGGAAAAATCAGGGAAAAATTCAGGAAAAAGGAAAATTCTGGGTTATTTGCTTGTTCTGTGCTTTTCCATCGTCCTTTGTTTTCACCTTGTTGCACTACGTCTTGACACATCTTGGCCAGCAGCTGTGATTTGTACTTTGGATCCGGATTGAACAATCACTAATCTGCACTCGTTAATTGCTAATCCTTGCTGTCATATTGTGTGCCTACCCATAGCTCCACATATTCTTCTATCAGCACAGGTTCATCTTACAACTGCTACCCACGCTCAACAACAGATTGCTTCGCCCTGTTTGGTTTCATCAAAATTGCAAAAAAAATTCAGGAAAACAAAGAAAAAAGTTGTAAAAGTTTTTGCACGCTTTTCAGAGAACGTGCCTCAGTTGTAGATGCCAATTTTTGTGGTTGCATCTTTTTTGATCCTTGTTCAGAGAAAACTAAAAGAAATAGTGAAAAAAATAAAAAATTTTGATTCCTACTAGTGTCTTTTGGAAAAATCAGGGAAAAATTCAGAAAAAAGGAAAATTCCAGGTTATTTGCTTTCTCTGCGCGTTCTTTCCATCGTCCTTTGTTTTTACCTTGTTGCGCTACGTCTCGACACGTCTTAGCCAGCAGCTGTGATTTGTACTTTGGATCCGGATTGAACAATCGCTAATCTGCACTCGTTAATTGTTAATCCTTATTGTCATATTGTGTGCCTACCCATAGCTCCACATATTCTTCTATCAGGAAAGGTTCATCTTGCAACTGTTACCCACGCTCAACAACAGATTGCTTCGCCCTGTTTGGTTTCATCAAAATTGCCAAAAAAATTCTGGAAAACAAAGAAAAAAATGTCAATGTTTTTGCACGCTTTTTAGAGAACGTGTTGTATTTCTGTAGACCACATCCCACGTCAGTTGTAGGTGCCAATTTTTGTGGTTGCTTTTTTTTTATCCTTGTTTAGAGAAAAATAAAAAAATAGTAAAAAAATAAAAAAGTATGATTTCTACTAGTGCCTTTTGGAAAAATCAGAAAAAAAATTCAGGAAAAAGGAAAATTCCGGGTTATTTGCTTTCTCTGTGCGTTCTTTCCATCGTCCTTGGTTTTTACCTTGTTGCGCTACGTCTCGACACGTCTTAGCCAGCAGCTATGATTTGTACTTTCGATACGGATTGAACAATCGCTAATCTGCACTCGTTAATTGTTAATCCTTGTTGTCATATTGTGTGCCTACCCATAGCTCCACATATTCTTCTATAAGCATAGGTTCATGTTGCAACTGTTACCCACGCTCAACAACAGATTGCTTCGCCCTGTTTGGTTTCATCAAAATTGCCAAAAAAATTTAGGAAAACAAAGAAAAAAAATGTCAATGTTTTTGTACGCTTTTCAGAGAATGTGCTGTATTTCTGTAGACCACATCCCACCTCAGTTGTAGGGGCCAATTTTTGTGGTTGCTTCTTTTTTGATCCTTGTTCAGAGAAAAATAAAAAAATAGTAAAAAAATAAAAAAGTTTGATTTCTACTCGTGCCTTTTGGAAAAATTAGGGAAAAATTCAGGAAAAAGGAAAATTCCGGGTTATTTGCTTGTTCTGTGCTTTTCCATCGTCCTTTGTTTTCACCTTGTTGCACTACGTCTCGACACGTCTTAGCCAGCAGCTGTGATTTGTACTTTGGATCCGGATTGAACAATCACTAATCTGCACTCGTTAATTGCTAATCCTTGCTGTCATATTGTGTGCCTACCCATAGGTCCACATATTCTTCTATCAGCACAGGTTCATCTTGCAACTGTTACCCACGCTCAAAAACAGATTGCTTCGCCCTGTTTGGTTTCATCAAAATTGCCAAAAAAATTTCAGGAAAACAAAGAAAAAAATGTCAATGTTTTTGCACGCTTTTCAGAGAACGTGCTGTATTTCTGTAGACCACATCCCACCTCAGTTGTAGGTGCCAATTTTTGTGGTTGCTTCTTTTTTGATCCTTGCTCAGAGAAAAATAAAAAATAGTAAAAAAATAAAAAAGTTTGATTTCTACTCGTGCCTTTTGGAAAAATTAGGGAAAAAATCTGGAAAAAGGAAAATTTCGGGTTATTTGCTTGTTCTGTGCTTTTCCATCGTCCTTTGTTTTCACCTTGCTGCACTACGTCTCGACACGTCTTAGCCAGCAGCTATGATTTGTACTTTGGATCCGGATTGAACAATCACTAATCTGCACTCGTTAATTGCTAATCCTTGCTGTCATATTGTGTGCCTACCCATAGCTCCACATATTCTTCTATCAGCACAGGTTCATCTTGCAACTGTTACCCACGCTCAACAACAGATTGCTTCGCCCTGTTTGGTTTCATCAAAATTGCAAAAAGAATTCTAGAAAACATAGAAAAAAATTGTAAAAGTTTTTGCACGCTTTTCAGAGAACGTGCTGTATTTCTGTAGACCACATCCCACCTCAGTTGTAGATGCCAATTTTTGTGGTTGCATCTTTTTTGATCCTTTTTCAGAGAAAAATAAAAGAAATAGTAAAAAAATAAAAAATTTTGATTCCAACTAGTGTCTTTTGGAAAAATCAGAGAAAAATTCAGGAAAAAGGAAAATTCAGGGTTATTTGCTTTCTCTGTGCGTTCTTTCCATCGTCCTTGGTTTTTACCTTATTGCGCTACGTCTCGACACGCCTTAGCCAGCAGCTATGATTTGTACTTTCGATCCGGATTGAACAATCGCTAATCTGCACTCGTTAATTGTTAATCCTTGTGGTCATATTGTGTGCCTACCCATAGCTCCACATATTCTTCTATAAGCACAGGTTGATGTTGCAACTGTTACCTTCGCCCTGTTTGGTTTCATCAAAATTGCCAAAAAAAATTCAGGAAAACAAAGAAAAAAATGTCAATGTTTGTGTACGCTTTTCAGAGAACGTGCTGTATTTCTGTAGACCACATCCCACCTCAGTTGTAGGTGCCAATTTTTGTGGTTGCTTCTTTTTTGATCCTTGTTCAGAGAAAAATAAAAAAATAGTAAAAAAATAAAAAAGTTTGATTTCTACTCGTGCCTTTTGGAAAAATTATGGAAAAATTCAGGAAAAAGGAAAATTTCGGGTTATTTGCTTGTTCTGTGCTTTTCCATCGTCCTTTGTTTTCACATTGTTGCACTACGTCTCGACACGTCTTAGCCAGCAGCTATGATTTGTACTTTGGATCCGGATTGAACAATCACTAATCTGAACTCGTTAATTGCTAATCCTTGCTGTCATATTGTGTGCCTACCCATAGCTCCACATATTCTTCTATCAGCACAGGTTCATCTTGCAACTGTTACCCACGCTCAACAACAGATTGCTTCGCCCTGTTTGGTTTCATCAAAATTGCAAAAAGAATTCTGGAAAACATAGAAAAAAAATTGTAAAAGTTTTTGCACGCTTTTCAGAGAACGTGCTGTATTTCTGTAGACCACATCCCACCTCAGTTGTAGATGCCAATTTTTGTGGTTGCATCTTTTTTGATCCTTTTTCAGAGAAAAATAAAAGAAATAGTAAAAAAATAAAAAATTTTGATTCCTACTAGTATCTTTTGGAAAAATCAGAGAAAAATTCAGGAAAAAGGAAAATTCAGGGTTATTTGCTTTCTCTGTGCGTTCTTTCCATCGTCCTTGGTTTTTACCTTATTGCGCTACGTCTCGACACGCCTTAGCCAGCAGCTATGATTTGTACTTTCGATCCGGATTGAACAATCGCTAATCTGCACTCGTTAATTGTTAATCCTTGTGGTCATATTGTGTGCCTACCCGTAGCTCCACATATTCTTCTATAAGCACAGGTTCATGTTGCAACTGTTACCCACGCTCAACAACAGATTGCTTCGCCCTGTTTGGTTTCATCAAAATTGCCAAAAAAATTCAGGAAAACAAAGAAAAAAATGTCAATGTTTGTGTACGCTTTTCAGAGAACGTGCTGTATTTCTGTAGACCACATCCCACCACAGTTGTAGGTGCCAATTTTTGTGGTTGCTTCTTTTTTGATCCTTGTTCAGAGAAAAATAAAAAAATAATAAAAAAATAAAAAAGTTTGATTTCTACTCGTGCCTTTTGGAAAAATTATGGAAAAAATCAAGAAAAAGGAAAATTTCGGGTTATTTGCTTGTCCTGTGCTTTTCCATCGTCCATTGTTTTCACCTTGTTGCACTACGTCTCGACACGTCTTAGCCAGCAGCTATGATTTGTACTTTGGATCCGGATTGAACAATCACTAATCTGCACTCGTTAATTGCTAATCCTTGCTGTCATATTGTGTGCCTACCCATAGCTCCACATATTCTTCTATCAGCACAGGTTCATCTTGCAACTGTTACCCACGCTCAACAACAGATTGCTTCGCCCTGTTTGGTTTCATCAAAATTGCAAAAAGAATTCTGGAAAACATAGAAAAAAAATTGTAAAAGTTTTTGCACGCTTTTCAGAGAACGTGCTGTATTTCTGTAGACCACATCCCACCTCAGTTGTAGATGCCAATTTTTGTGGTTGCATCTTTTTTGATCCTTTTTCAGAGAAAAATAAAAGAAATAGTAAAAAAATAAAAAATTTTGATTCCTACTAGTGTCTTTTGGAAAAATAAGAGAAAAATTCAGGAAAAAAGAAAATTCCGGGTTATTTGCTTTCTCTGTGCATTCTTTCCATCGTCCTTGGTTTTTACCTTATTGCGCTACGTCTCGACACGCCTTAGCCAGCAGCTATGATTTGTACTTTCGATCCGGATTGAACAATCGCTAATCTGCACTCGTTAATTGTTAATCCTTGTGGTCATATTGTGTGCCTACCCATAGCTCCACATATTCTTCTATAAGCACAGGTTCACGTTACAACTGTTACCCACGCTCAACAACAGATTGCTTCGCCCTGTTTGGTTTCATCAAAATTGCCAAAAAAATTCAGGAAAACAAAGAAAAAAATGTCACTGTTTGTGTATGCTTTTCAGAGAACGTGCTGTGTTTCTGTAGACCACATCCCACCTCAGTTGTAGGTGCCAATTTTTGTGGTTGCTTCTTTTTTGATCCTTGTTCAGAGAAAAATAAAAAAATAGTAAAAAAATAAAAAAGTTTGATTTCTACTCGTGCCTTTTGGAAAAATTAGGGAAAAATTCAGGAAAAAGGAAAATTTCGGGTTATTTGCTTGTTCTGTGCTTTTCCATCGTCCTTTGTTTTCACCTTGTTGCACTATGTCTCGACACGTCTTAGCCAGCAGCTGTGATTTGTACTTTGGATTCGGATTGAACAATCACTAATCTGCACTCGTTAATTGCTAATCCTTGCTGTCATATTGTGTGCCTACCCATAGCTCCACATATTCTTCTATCAGCACAGGTTCATCTTGCAATTGTTACCCACGCTCAACAACAGATTGCTTCGCCCTGTTTGGTTTCATGAAAATTGCCAAAAAATTTCAGGAAAACAAAGAAAAAAAATGTCAATGTTTTTGCACGCTTTTCAGAGAACGTGCTGTATTTCTGTAGACCACATCCCACCTCAGTTGTAGGTGCCAATTTTTGTGGTTGCTTCTTTTTTGATCCTTGCTCAGAGAAAAATAAAAAAATAGTAAAAAAATAAAAAAGTTTGATTTCTACTCGTGCCTTTTGGAAAAATTAGGGAAAAAATCAGGAAAAAGGAAAATTTCGGGTTATTTGCTTGTTCTGTGCTTTTCCATCGTCGTTTGTTTTCACCTTGTTGCACTACGTCTCGACACGTCTTAGCCAGCAGCTATGATTTATACTTTGGATCCGGATTGAACAATCACTGATCTGCACTCGTTAATTGCTAATCCTTGCTGTCATATTGTGTGCCTACCCATAGCTCCACATATTCTTCTATCAGCACAGGTTCATCTTGCAACTGTTACCCACGCTCAACAACAGATTGCTTTGCCCTGTTTGGTTTCATCAAAATTGCAAAAAAAATTCAGGAAAACAAAGAAAAAAATGTCAATGTTTTGCACGCTTTTCAGAGAACGTGCTGTATTTCTGTAGACCACATCCCACGTCAGTTGTAGGTGCCAATTTTTGTGGTTGCTTTTTTTATCCTTGTTTAGAGAAAAATAAAAAAATAGTAAAAAATAAAAAAGTATGATTTCTACTAGTGCCTTTTGGAAAAATCAGAGAAAAATTCAGGAAAAAGGAAAATTCCGGGTTGTGTGCTTTCTTTGTGCGTTCTTTCCATCGTCCTTGGTTTTTACCTTATTGCGCTACGTCTCGTCACGTCTTAGCCAGCAGCTATGATTTGTACTTTCGATCTGGATTGAACAATCGCTAATCTGCACTCGTTAATTGTTAATCCTTGTGGTCATATTGTGTGCCTACCCATAGCTCCACATATTCTTCTATAAGCACAGGTTCATGTTGCAACTGTTACCCACGCTCAACAACAGATTGCTTCGCCCTGTTTGGTTTCATCAAAATTGCCAAAAAAATTCAGGAAAACAAAGAAAAAAATGTCAATGTTTTTGCAAGCTTTTCAGAGAACGTGCTGTATTTCTGTAGACCACATCCCACCTCAGTTGTAGGTGCCAATTTTTGTGGTTGCTTCTTTTTTTATCATTGTTCAGAGAAAAATAAAAAAATAGTAAAAAAATAAAAAAGTTTGATTTCTACTCGTGCCTTTTGGAAAAATCAGGGAAAAATTCAGGAAAAAGGAAAATTCCGGGTTATTTGCTTGTTCTGTGCTTTTCCATCGTCCTTCGTTTTCACCTTGTTGCACTACTTCTCGACACGTCTTAGCCAGCAACTGTGATTTGTACTTTGGATCCGGATTGAACAATCACTAATCTGCACTCGTTAATTGCTAATTCTTGCTGTCATATTGTGTGCCTACCCATAGCTCCACATATTCTTCTATCAGCACAGGTTCATCTTGCAACTGTTACCCACGCTCAACAACAGATTGCTTCGCCCTGTTTGGTTTCATCAAAATTGCAAAAAGAATTCTAGAAAACATAGAAAAAAAATTGTAAAAGTTTTTGCACGCTTTTCAGAGAACGTGCTGTATTTCTGTAGACCACATCCCACCTCAGTTGTAGATGCCAATTTTTGTGGTTGCATCTTTTTTGATCCTTTTTCAGAGAAAAATAAAAGAAATAGTAAAAAAATAAAAAATTTTGATTCCTACTAGTGTCTTTTGGAAAAATCAGAGAAAAATTCAGGAAAAAGGAAAATTCAGGGTTATTTGCTTTCTCTGTGCGTTCTTTCCATCGTCCTTGGTTTTTACCTTATTGCGCTACGTCTCGACACGCCTTAGTCAGCAGCTATGATTTGTACTTTCGATCCGGATTGAACAATCGCTAATCTGCACTCGTTAATTGTTAATCCATGTGGTCATATTGTGTGCCTACCCATAGCTCCACATATTCTTCTATAAGCACAGGTTCATGTTGCAACTGTTACCCACGCTCAACAACAGATTGCTTCGCCCTGTTTGGTTTCATCAAAATTGCCAAAAAAATTCAGGAAAACAAAGAAAAAAATGTCAATGTTTGTGTACGCTTTTCAGAGAACGTGCTGTATTTCTGTAGACCACATCCCACCTCAGTTGTAGGTGCCAATTTTTGTGGTTGCTTCTTTTTTGATCCTTGTTCAGAGAAAAATAAAAAAATAGTAAAAAAATAAAAAAAGTTTGATTTCTACTCGTGCCTTTTGGAAAAATTATGGAAAATTTCAGGAAAAATGAAAATTTCGGGTTATTTGCTTGTTCTGTGCTTTTCCATCGTCCTTTGTTTTCACCTTGTTGCACTACGTCTCGACACGTCTTAGCCAGCAGCTATGATTTGTACTTTGGATCCGGATTGAACAATCACTAATCTGCACTCGTTAATTGCTAATCCTTGCTGTCATATTGTGTGCCTACCCATAGCTTCACATATTCTTCTATCAGCACAGGTTCATCTTGCAACTGTTACCCACGCTCAACAACAGATTGCTTCGCCCTGTTTGGTTTCATCAAAATTGCAAAAAGAATTCTGGAAAACATAGAAAAAAAATTGTAAAAGTTTTTGCACGCTTTTCAGAGAACGTGCTGTATTTCTGTAGACCACATCCCACCTCAGTTGTAGATGCCAATTTTTGTGGTTGCATCTTTTTTGATCCTTTTTCAGAGAAAAATAAAAGAAATAGTAAAAAAATAAAAAATTTTGATTCCTACTAGTGTCTTTTGGAAAAATCAGAGAAAAATTCAGGAAAAAGGAAAATTCAGGGTTATTTGCTTTCTCTGTGCGTTCTTTCCATCGTCCTTGGTTTTTACCTTATTGCGCTACGTCTCGACACGCCTTAGTCAGCAGCTATGATTTGTACTTTCGATCCGGATTGAACAATCGCTAATCTGCACTCGTTAATTGTTAATCCATGTGGTCATATTGTGTGCCTACCCATAGCTCCACATATTCTTCTATAAGCACAGGTTCATGTTGCAACTGTTACCCACGCTCAACAACAGATTGCTTCGCCCTGTTTGGTTTCATCAAAATTGCCAAAAAAATTCAGGAAAACAAAGAAAAAAATGTCAATGTTTGTGTACGCTTTTCAGAGAACGTGCTGTATTTCTGTAGACCACATCCCACCTCAGTTGTAGGTGCCAATTTTTGTGGTTGCTTCTTTTTTGATCCTTGTTCAGAGAAAAATAAAAAAATAGTAAAAAAATAAAAAAAGTTTGATTTCTACTCGTGCCTTTTGGAAAAATTATGGAAAATTTCAGGAAAAATGAAAATTTCGGGTTATTTGCTTGTTCTGTGCTTTTCCATCGTCCTTTGTTTTCACCTTGTTGCACTACGTCTCGACACGTCTTAGCCAGCAGCTATGATTTGTACTTTGGATCCGGATTGAACAATCACTAATCTGCACTCGTTAATTGCTAATCCTTGCTGTCATATTGTGTGCCTACCCATAGCTTCACATATTCTTCTATCAGCACAGGTTCATCTTGCAACTGTTACCCACGCTCAACAACAGATTGCTTCGCCCTGTTTGGTTTCATCAAAATTGCAAAAAGAATTCTGGAAAACATAGAAAAAAAATTGTAAAAGTTTTTGCACGCTTTTCAGAGAACGTGCTGTATTTCTGTAGACCACATCCCACCTCAGTTGTAGATGCCAATTTTTGTGGTTGCATCTTTTTTGATCCTTTTTCAGAGAAAAATAAAAGAAATAGTAAAAAAATAAAAAATTTTGATTCCTACTAGTGTCTTTTGGAAAAATCAGAGAAAAATTCAGGAAAAAGGAAAATTCCGGGTTATTTGCTTTCTCTGTGCATTCTTTCCATCGTCCTTGGTTTTTACCTTATTGCGCTACGTCTCGACACGCCTTAGCCAGCAGCTATGATTTGTACTTTCGATCCGGATTGAACAATCGCTAATCTGCACTCGTTAATTGTTAATCCTTGTGGTCATATTGTGTGCCTACCCATAGCTCCACATATTCTTCTATAAGCACAGGTTCATGTTGCAACTGTTACGCACGCTCAACAACAGATTGCTTCGCCCTGTTTGGTTTCATCAAAATTGCCAAAAAAATTCAGGAAAACAAAGAAAAAAATGTCAATGTTTGTGTACGCTTTTCAGAGAACGTGCTGTATTTCTGTAGACCACATCCCACCTCAGTTGTAGGTGCCAATTTTTGTGGTTGCTTCTTTTTTGATCCTTGTTCAGAGAAAAATAAAAAAATAGTAAAAAAATAAAAAAGTTTGATTTCTACTCGTGCCTTTTGGAAAAATTATGGAAAAATTCAGGAAAAAGGAAAATTTCGGGTTATTTGCTTGTTCTGTGCTTTTCCATCGTCCTTTGTTTTCACCTTGTTGCACTACGTCTCGACACGTCTTAGCCAGCAGCTATGATTTGTACTTTGGATCCGGATTGAACAATCACTAATCTGCACTCGTTAATTGCTAATCCTTGCTGTCATATTATGTGCCTACCCATAGCTCCACATATTCTTCTATCAGCACAGGTTCATCTTGCAACTGTTACCCACGCTCAACAACAGATTGCTTCGCCCTGTTTGGTTTCATCAAAATTGCAAAAAGAATTCTGGAAAACATAGAAAAAAAATTGTAAAAGTTTTTGCACGCTTTTCAGAGAACGTGCTGTATTTCTGTAGACCACATCCCACCTCAGTTGTAGATGCCAATTTTTGTGGTTGCATCTTTTTTGATCCTTTTTCAGAGAAAAATAAAAGAAATAGTAAAAAAATAAAAAATTTTGATTCCTACTAGTGTCTTTTGGAAAAATCAGAGAAAAATTCAGGAAAAAGGAAAATTCCGGGTTATTTGCTTTCTCTGTGCATTCTTTCCATCGTCCTTGGTTTTTACCTTATTGCGCTACGTCTCGACACGCCTTAGCCAGCAGCTATGATTTGTACTTTCGATCCGGATTGAACAATCGCTAATCTGCACTCGTTAATTGTTAATCCTTGTGGTCATATTGTGTGCCTATCCATAGCTCCACATATTCTTCTATAAGCACAGGTTCATGTTGCAACTGTTACCCACGCTCAACAACAGATTGCTTCGCCCTGTTTGGTTTCATCAAAATTGCCAAAAAAATTCAGGAAAACAAAGAAAAAAATGTCAATGTTTGTGTACGCTTTTCAGAGAACGTGCTGTGTTTCTGTAGACCACATCCCACCTCAGTTATAGGTGCCAATTTTTGTGGTTGCTTCTTTTTTGATCCTTGTTCAGAGAAAAATAAAAAAATAGTAAAAAAATAAAAAAGTTTGATTTCTACTCGTGCCTTTTGGAAAAATTAGGGAAAAATTTAGGAAAAAGGAAAATTTCGGGTTATTTGCTTGTTCTGTGCTTTTCCATCGTCCTTTGTTTTCACCTTATTGCACTATGTCTCGACACGTCTTAGCCAGCAGCTGTGATTTGCACTTTGGATCCGGATTGAACAATCACTAATCTGCACTCGTTAATTGCTAATCCTTGCTGTCATATTGTGTGCCTACCCATAGCTCCACATATTCTTCTATCAGCACAGGTTCATCTTGCAACTGTTACCCACGCTCAACAACAGATTGCTTCGCCCTCTTTGGTTTCATGAAAATTGCCAAAAAATTTCAGGAAAACAAAGAAAAAAAATGTCAATGTTTTTGCACGCTTTTCAGAGAATGTGCTGTATTTCTGTAGACCACATCACACCTCAGTTGTAGGTGCCAATTTTTGTGGTTGCTTCTTTTTTGATCCTTGCTCAGAGAAAAATAAAAAAAATAGTAAAAAAATAAAAAAGATTGATTTCTACTCGTGCCTTTTGGAAAAATTAGGGAAAAAATCAGGAAAAAGGAAAATTTCGGGTTATTTGCTTGTTCTGTGCTTTTCCATCGTCGTTTGTTTTCACCTTGTTGCACTACGTCTCGACACGTCTTAGCCAGCAGCTATGATTTATACTTTGGATCCGGATTGAACAATCACTGATCTGCACTCGTTAATTGCTAATCCTTGCTGTCATATTGTGTGCCTACCCATAGCTCCACATATTCTTCTATCAGCACAGGTTCATCTTGCAACTGTTACCCACGCTCAACAACAGATTGCTTTGCCCTGTTTGGTTTCATCAAAATTGCAAAAAAAATTCAGGAAAACAAAGAAAAAAAATGTCAATGTTTTGCACGCTTTTCAGAGAACGTGCTGTATTTCTGTAGACCACATCCCACGTCAGTTGTAGGTGCCAATTTTTGTGGTTGCTTTTTTTTATCCTTGTTTAGAGAAAAATAAAAAAATAGTAAAAAAATAAAAAAGTATGATTTCTACTAGTGCCTTTTGGAAAAATCAGAGAAAAATTCAGGAAAAAGGAAAATTCCGGGTTGTGTGCTTTCTCTGTGCGTTCTTTCCATCGTCCTTGGTTTTTACCTTATTGCGCTACGTCTCGTCACGTCTTAGCCAGCAGCTATGATTTGTACTTTCGATCCGGATTGAACAATCGCTAATCTGCACTCGTTAATTGTTAATCCTTGTGGTCATATTGTGTGCCTACCTACAGCTCCACATATTCTTCTATAAGCACAGGTTCATGTTGCAACTGTTACCCACGCTCAACAACAGATTGCTTCGCCCTGTTTGGTTTCATCAAAATTGCAAAAAAAATTCTGGAAAACAAAGAAAAAAAATTGTAAAAGTTTTTGCACGCTTTTCAGAGAACGTGCTGTGCTTCTGTAGACCACATCCCACCTCAGTTGTAGGTGCCAATTTTTGTGGTTGCTTCTTTTTTGATCCTTGTTCAGAGAAAAATAAAAAAATAGTAAAAAAATAAAAAAGTTTGATTTCTACTCGTGCCTTTTGGAAAAATTAGGGAAAAATTTAGGAAAAAGGAAAATTTCGGGTTATTTGCTTGTTCTGTGCGTTCTTTCCATCGTCCTTTATTTTCACCTTGTTGCGCTACGTCTCGACACGTCTTAGCCAGCAGCTGTGATTTGTACTTTGGATCCGGATTGAACAATCGCTAATCTGCACTCGTTAATTGTTAATCCTTGTTGTCATATTGTGTGCCTACCCATAGCTCCACATATTCTTCTATCAGGATAGGTTCATCTTGCAACTGTTACCCACGGTCAACAACAGATTGCTTCGCCCTGTTTGGTTTCATCAAAATTGCCAAAAAAATTCAGGAAAACAAAGAAAAAAAATGTCAATGTTTGTGTACGCTTTTCAGAGAACGTGCTGTATTTCTGTAGACCACATCCCACCTCAGTTGTAGGTGCCAATTTTTGTGGTTGCTTCTTTTTGATCCTTGTTCAGAGAAAAATAAAAAAATAGTAAAAAAATAAAAAAGTTTGATTTCTACTCGTGCCTTTTGGAAAAATTTGGGAAAAATTTAGGAAAAAGGAAAATTTCGGGTTATTTGCGTGTTCTGTGCTTTTCCATCGTCCTTTGTTTTCACCTTGTTACACTACGTCTCGACACGTCTTAGCCAGCAGCTATGATTTGTACTTTGGATCCGGATTGAACAATCACTAATCTGCACTCGTTAATTGCTAATCCTTGCTGTCATATTGTGTGCCTACCCATAGCTCCACATATTCTTCTATCAGCACAGGTTCATCTTGCAACTGTTACCCACGCTCAACAACAGATTGCTTCGCCCTGTTTGGTTTCATCAAAATTGCCAAAAAATTTCAGGAAAACAAAGAAAAAAAATGTCAATGTTTTTGCACGCTTTTCAGAGAACGTGCTGTATTTCTGTAGACCACATCCCACCTCAGTTGTAGGTGCCAATTTTTGTGGGTGCTTCTTTTTTGATCCTTGCTCAGAGAAAAATAAAAAAAATAGTAAAAAAATAAAAAAGTTTGATTTCTACTCGTGCCTTTTGGAAAAATTAGGGAAAAAATCAGGAAAAAGGAAAATTCCGGGTTATTTGCTTGTTCTGTGCTTTTCCATCGTCCTTTGTTTTCACCTTGTTGCACTACGTCTCGACACGTCTTAGCCAGCAGCTATGATTTATACTTTGGATCCGGATTGAACAATCACTAATCTGCACTCGTTAATTACTAATCCTTGCTGTCATATTGTGTGCCTACCCATAGCTCTACATATTCTTCTATCAGCACAGGTTCATCTTGCAACTGTTACCCACGCTCAACAACAGATTGCTTCGCCCTGTTTGGTTTCATCAAAATTGCAAAAAAAATTCTGGAAAACAAAGAAAAAAAATTATAAAAGTTTTTGCACGCTTTTCAGAGAACGTGATGTATTTCTGTAAACCACATCCCACCTTAGTTGTAGATGCCAATTTTTGTGGTTGCATCTTTTTTGATCCTTGTTCAGAGAAAAATAAAAGAAATAGTGAAAAAATAAAAAAGTTTGATTCCTACTAGTGCCTTTTGGAAAAATCAGGGAAAAATTCAGGAAAAAGGTAAATTCCGAGTTATTTGCTTTCTCTGTGCGTTCTTTCCATCGTCCTTTGTTTTTACCTTGTTGCGCTACGTCTCGACACGTCTTAGCCAGCAGCTGTGATTTGTACTTTGGATCCGGATTGAACAATCGCTAATCTGCACTCGTTAATTGTTAATCCTTGTTGTCATATTGTGTGCCTACCCATAGCTCCACATATTCTTCTATCAGCACAGGTTCATCTTGCAACTGTTACCCACGCTCAACAACAGATTGCTTCGCCCTGTTTGGTTTCATTAAAATTGCCAAAAAAATTCAGGAAACAAAGAAAAAAAATGTCAATGTTTTTGCACGCTTTTCAGAGAACGTGCTGTATTTCTGTAGACCACATCCCACCACAGATGTAGGTGCCAATTTTTGTGGTTGCATCTTATTTGATCCTTGTTTAGAGAAAAATAAAAGAAATAGTGAAAAAATAAAAAAAGTTTGATTCCTACTAGTGCCTTTTGGAAAAATCAGGGAAAAATTCAGGAAAAAGGAAAATTATGGGTTATTTGCTTTCTCTGTGCGTTCTTTCCGTCGTTCTTTGTTTTTACCTTGTTGCGCTACGTCTCGACACGTCTTAGCTAGCAGCTGTGATTTGTACTTTGGATCCAGATCGAACAATCGCTAATCTACACTCGTTAATTGTTAATCCTTGCTGTCATATTGTGTGCCTACCCATAGCTCCACATATTCTTCTATCAGCACAGGTTCATCTTGCAACTGTTACCCACGCTCAACAACAGATTGCTTCGCCCTGTTTGGTTTCATCAAAATTGCAAAAAAAATTCAGGAAAACAAAGAAAAAAAATTGTAAAAGTTTTTGCACGCTTTTCAGAGAACGTGCTGTATTTCTGTATACCACATCCCACCTTAGTTGTAGATGTCAATTTTTGTGGTTGCAAATTTTTTGATCCTTGTTCAGAGAAAAATAAAAAAAATAGTGAAAAAATAAAAAAGTTTGATTCCTACTAGTGCCTTTTGGAAAAATCAAGGAAAAATTCAGGAAAAAGGAAAATTCTGAGTTATTTGCTTTCTCTGTGCGTTCTTTCCATCGTCCTTTGTTTTTACCTTGTTGCGCTACGTCTCGACACGTCTTAGCCAGCAGCTGTGATTTGTACTTTGGATCCGGATTGAACAATCGCTAATCTGTACTCGTTAATTGTTAATCCTTGTTGTCATATTGTGTGCCTACCCATAGCTCCACATATTCTTCTATTAGCACAGGTTCATCTTGCAACTGTTACCCACGCTCAACAACAGATTGCTTCGCCCTGTTTGGTTTCATTAAAATTGCCAAAAAAATTCAGGAAAACAAAGAAAAAAAATGTCAATGTTTTTGCACGCTTTTCAGAGAACGTGCTGTATTTCTGTAGACCACATCCCACCACAGATGTAGGTGCCAATTTTTGTGGTTGCATCTTATTTGATCCTTGTTTAGAGAAAAATAAAAGAAATAGTGAAAAAATAAAAAAGTTTGATTCCTACTAGTGCCTTTTGGAAAAATCAGGGAAAAATTCAGGAAAAAGGAAAATTCCGGGTTATTTGCTTTCTCTGTGCGTTCTTTCCATCGTTCTTTGTTTTTACCTTGTTGCGCTACGTCTCGACATGTCTTAGCTAGCAGCTGTGATTTGTACTTTGGATCCAGATTGAACAATCGCTAATCTACACTCGTTAATTGTTAATCCTTGCTGTCATATTGTGTGCCTATCCATAGCTCCACATATTCTTCTATCAGCACAGGTTCATCTTGCAACTGTTACCCACGCTCAAAAACAGATTGCTTCGCCCTGTTTGGTTTCATCAAAATTGCAAAAAAAATTCAGGAAAACAAAGAAAAAAAATTGTAAAAGTTTTTGCACGCTTTTCACAGAACGTGCTGTATTTCTGTAGACCACATCCCACCTTAGATGTAGATGTCAATTTTTGTGGTTGCAAATTTTTTGATCCTTGTTCAGAGAAAAATATAAAAAATAGTGAAAAAAATAAAAAAAGTTTGATTCCTACTAGTGCCTTTTGGAAAAATCAGGGAAAAATTCAGGAAAAAGGAAAATTCCGAGTTATTTGCTTTCTCTGTGCGTTCTTTCCATCGTCCTTTGTTTTTACCTTGTTGCGCTACGTCTCGACACGTCTTAGCCAGCAGCTGTGATTTGTACTTTGGATCCGGATTGAACAATCGCTAATCTGCACTCGTTAATTGTTAATCCTTGTTGTCATATTGTGTGCCTACCCATAGCTCCACATATTCTTCTATCAGCACAGGTTCATCTTGCAACTGTTACCCACGCTCAACAACAGATTGCTTCGCCCTGTTTGGTTTCATTAAAATTGCCAAAAAAATTCAGGAAAACAAAGAAAAAAAATGTCAATGTTTTTGCACGCTTTTCAGAGAACGTGCTGTATTTCTGTAGACCACATCCCACCACAGATGTAGGTGCCAATTTTTGTGGTTGCATCTTATTTGATCCTTGTTTAGAGAAAAATAAAAGAAATAGTGAAAAAATAAAAAAAGTTTGATTCCTACTAGTGCCTTTTGGAAAAATCAGGGAAAAATTCAGGAAAAAGGAAAATTCTGGGTTATTTGCTTTCTCTGTGCGTTCTTTCCATCGTTCTTTGTTTTTACCTTGTTGCGCTACGTCTCGACACGTCTTAGCTAGCAGCTGTGATTTGTACTTTGGATCCAGATCGAACAATCGCTAATCTACACTCGTTAATTGTTAATCCTTGCTGTCATATTGTGTGCCTACCCATAGCTCCACATATTCTTCTATCAGCACAGGTTCATCTTGCAACTGTTACCCACGCTCAACAACAGATTGCTTCGCCCTGTTTGGTTTCATCAAAATTGCAAAAAAAATTCAGGAAAACAAAGAAAAAAATTGTAAAAGTTTTTGCACGCTTTTCAGAGAACGTGCTGTATTTCTGTATACCACATCCCACCTTAGTTGTAGATGTCAATTTTTGTGGTTGCAAATTTTTTGATCCTTGTTCAGAGAAAAATAAAAAAAATAGTGAAAAAATAAAAAAGTTTGATTCCTACTAGTGCCTTTTGGAAAAATCAAGGAAAAATTCAGGAAAAAGGAAAATTCTGAGTTATTTGCTTGTTCTGTGCTTTTCCATCGTCCTTTGTTTTCACCTTGTTGCACTACGTCTCAACACGTCTTAGCTAGCAGCTGTGATTTGTACTTTAGATCCAGATTGAACAATCACTAATCTGCACTCGTTAATTGCTAATCCTTGCTGTCATATTGTGTGCCTACCCATAGCTCCACATATTCTTCTATCAGCACAGGTTCATCTTGCAACTGTTACCCACGCTCAACAATAGATTGCTTCGCCCTGTTTGGTTTCATCAAAATTGCAAAAAAAATTCAGGAAAACAAAGAAAAAAATTGTAAAAGTTTTTGCACGCTTTTTCAGAGAACGTGCTGTATTTCTGTAGACCACATCCCACCTTAGTTGTAGATGTCAATTTTTGTGGTTGCAAATTTTTTGATCCTTGTTCAGAGAAAAATAAAAAAATAGTGAAAAAATAAAAAAGTTTGATTTCTACTAGTGCCTTTTGGAAAAATCAGGGAAAAATTCAGGAAAAAGGAAAATTCTGAGTTATTTGCTTTCTCTGTGTGTTCTTTCCATTGTCCTTTGTTTTTACCTTGTTGCGCTACGTCTCGACACGTCTTAGCCAGCAGGTGTGATTTGTACTTTGGATCCGGATTGAACAATCGCTAATCTGCACTCGTTAATTGTTAATCCTTGTTGTCATATTGTGTGCCTACCCATAGCTCCACATATTCTTCTATCAGCACAGGTTCATCTTGCAACTGTTACCCATACTCAACAACAGATTGCTTCGCCCTGTTTGGTTTCATTAAAATTGCCAAAAAAATTCAGGAAAACAAAGAAAAAAATGTCAATGTTTTTGCACGCTTTTCAGAGAACGTGCTGTATTTCTGTAGACCACATCCCACCTCAGTTGTAGGTGCCAATTTTTGTGATTGCTTCTTTTTGATCCTTGTTCAGAGAAAAATAAAAAAATAGTAAAAAAATAAAAAAGTTTGATTTCTACTCGTGCCTTTTGGAAAAATTTGGGAAAAATTTAGGAAAAAGGAAAATTTCGGGTTATTTGCGTGTTCTGTGCTTTTCCATCGTCCTTTGTTTTCACCTTGTTACACTACGTCTCGACACGTCTTAGCCAGCAGCTATGATTTGTACTTTGGATCCGGATTGAACAATCACTAATCTGCACTCGTTAATTGCTAATCCTTGCTGTCATATTGTGTGCCTACCCATAGCTCCACATATTCTTCTATCAGCACAGGTTCATCTTGCAACTGTTACCCACGCTCAACAACAGATTGCTTCGCCCTGTTTGGTTTCATCAAAATTGCCAAAAAATTTCAGGAAAACAAAGAAAAAAAATGTCAATGTTTTTGCACGCTTTTCAGAGAACGTGCTGTATTTCTGTAGACCACATCCCACCTCAGTTGTAGGTGCCAATTTTTGTGGGTGCTTCTTTTTTGATCCTTGCTCAGAGAAAAATAAAAAAAATAGTAAAAAAATAAAAAAGTTTGATTTCTACTCGTGCCTTTTGGAAAAATTAGGGAAAAAATCAGGAAAAAGGAAAATTCCGGGTTATTTGCTTGTTCTGTGCTTTTCCATCGTCCTTTGTTTTCACCTTGTTGCACTACGTCTCGACACGTCTTAGCCAGCAGCTATGATTTATACTTTGGATCCGGATTGAACAATCACTAATCTGCACTCGTTAATTACTAATCCTTGCTGTCATATTGTGTGCCTACCCATAGCTCTACATATTCTTCTATCAGCACAGGTTCATCTTGCAACTGTTACCCACGCTCAACAACAGATTGCTTCGCCCTGTTTGGTTTCATCAAAATTGCAAAAAAAATTCTGGAAAACAAAGAAAAAAAATTATAAAAGTTTTTGCACGCTTTTCAGAGAACGTGATGTATTTCTGTAAACCACATCCCACCTTAGTTGTAGATGCCAATTTTTGTGGTTGCATCTTTTTTGATCCTTGTTCAGAGAAAAATAAAAGAAATAGTGAAAAAATAAAAAAGTTTGATTCCTACTAGTGCCTTTTGGAAAAATCAGGGAAAAATTCAGGAAAAAGGTAAATTCCGAGTTATTTGCTTTCTCTGTGCGTTCTTTCCATCGTCCTTTGTTTTTACCTTGTTGCGCTACGTCTCGACACGTCTTAGCCAGCAGCTGTGATTTGTACTTTGGATCCGGATTGAACAATCGCTAATCTGCACTCGTTAATTGTTAATCCTTGTTGGCATATTGTGTGCCTACCCATAGCTCCACATATTCTTCTATCAGCACAGGTTCATCTTGCAACTGTTACCCACGCTCAACAACAGATTGCTTCGCCCTGTTTGGTTTCATTAAAATTGCCAAAAAAATTCAGGAAACAAAGAAAAAAAATGTCAATGTTTTTGCACGCTTTTCAGAGAACGTGCTGTATTTCTGTAGACCACATCCCACCACAGATGTAGGTGCCAATTTTTGTGGTTGCATCTTATTTGATCCTTGTTTAGAGAAAAATAAAAGAAATAGTGAAAAAATAAAAAAAGTTTGATTCCTACTAGTGCCTTTTGGAAAAATCAGGGAAAAATTCAGGAAAAAGGAAAATTATGGGTTATTTGCTTTCTCTGTGCGTTCTTTCCGTCGTTCTTTGTTTTTACCTTGTTGCGCTACGTCTCGACACGTCTTAGCTAGCAGCTGTGATTTGTACTTTGGATCCAGATCGAACAATCGCTAATCTACACTCGTTAATTGTTAATCCTTGCTGTCATATTGTGTGCCTACCCATAGCTCCACATATTCTTCTATCAGCACAAGTTCATCTTGCAACTGTTACCCACGCTCAACAACAGATTGCTTCGCCCTGTTTGGTTTCATCAAAATTGCAAAAAAAATTCAGGAAAACAAAGAAAAAAAATTGTAAAAGTTTTTGCACGCTTTTCAGAGAACGTGCTGTATTTCTGTATACCACATCCCACCTTAGTTGTAGATGTCAATTTTTGTGGTTGCAAATTTTTTGATCCTTGTTCAGAGAAAAATAAAAAAAATAGTGAAAAAATAAAAAAGTTTGATTCCTACTAGTGCCTTTTGGAAAAATCAAGGAAAAATTCAGGAAAAAGGAAAATTCTGAGTTATTTGCTTTCTCTGTGCGTTCTTTCCATCGTCCTTTGTTTTTACCTTGTTGCGCTACGTCTCGACACGTCTTAGCCAGCAGCTGTGATTTGTACTTTGGATCCGGATTGAACAATCGCTAATCTGTACTCGTTAATTGTTAATCCTTGTTGTCATATTGTGTGCCTACCCATAGCTCCACATATTCTTCTATTAGCACAGGTTCATCTTGCAACTGTTACCCACGCTCAACAACAGATTGCTTCGCCCTGTTTGGTTTCATTAAAATTGCCAAAAAAATTCAGGAAAACAAAGAAAAAAAATGTCAATGTTTTTGCACGCTTTTCAGAGAACGTGCTGTATTTCTGTAGACCACATCCCACCACAGATGTAGGTGCCAATTTTTGTGGTTGCATCTTATTTGATCCTTGTTTAGAGAAAAATAAAAGAAATAGTGAAAAAATAAAAAAGTTTGATTCCTACTAGTGCCTTTTGGAAAAATCAGGGAAAAATTCAGGAAAAAGGAAAATTCCGGGTTATTTGCTTTCTCTGTGCGTTCTTTCCATCGTTCTTTGTTTTTACCTTGTTGCGCTACGTCTCGACACGTCTTAGCTAGCAGCTGTGATTTGTACTTTGGATCCAGATTGAACAATCGCTAATCTACACTCGTTAATTGTTAATCCTTGCTGTCATATTGTGTGCCTATCCATAGCTCCACATATTCTTCTATCAGCACAGGTTCATCTTGCAACTGTTACCCACGCTCAAAAACAGATTGCTTCGCCCTATTTGGTTTCATCAAAATTGCAAAAAAAATTCAGGAAAACAAAGAAAAAAAATTGTAAAAGTTTTTGCACGCTTTTCACAGAACGTGCTGTATTTCTGTAGACCACATCCCACCTTAGATGTAGATGTCAATTTTTGTGGTTGCAAATTTTTTGATCCTTGTTCAGAGAAAAATATAAAAAATAGTGAAAAAAATAAAAAAAGTTTGATTCCTACTAGTGCCTTTTGGAAAAATCAGGGAAAAATTCAGGAAAAAGGAAAATTCCGAGTTATTTGCTTTCTCTGTGCGTTCTTTCCATCGTCCTTTGTTTTTACCTTGTTGCGCTACGTCTCGACACGTCTTAGCCAGCAGCTGTGATTTGTACTTTGGATCCGGATTGAACAATCGCTAATCTGCACTCGTTAATTGTTAATCCTTGTTGTCATATTGTGTGCCTACCCATAGCTCCACATATTCTTCTATCAGCACAGGTTCATCTTGCAACTGTTACCCACGCTCAACAACAGATTGCTTCGCCCTGTTTGGTTTCATTAAAATTGCCAAAAAAATTCAGGAAAACAAAGAAAAAAAATGTCAATGTTTTTGCACGCTTTTCAGAGAACGTGCTGTATTTCTGTAGACCACATCCCACCACAGATGTAGGTGCCAATTTTTGTGGTTGCATCTTATTTGATCCTTGTTTAGAGAAAAATAAAAGAAATAGTGAAAAAATAAAAAAAGTTTGATTCCTACTAGTGCCTTTTGGAAAAATCAGGGAAAAATTCAGGAAAAAGGAAAATTCTGGGTTATTTGCTTTCTCTGTGCGTTCTTTCCATCGTTCTTTGTTTTTACCTTGTTGCGCTACGTCTCGACACGTCTTAGCTAGCAGCTGTGATTTGTACTTTGGATCCAGATCGAACAATCGCTAATCTACACTCGTTAATTGTTAATCCTTGCTGTCATATTGTGTGCCTACCCATAGCTCCACATATTCTTCTATCAGCACAGGTTCATCTTGCAACTGTTACCCACGCTCAACAACAGATTGCTTCGCCCTGTTTGGTTTCATCAAAATTGCAAAAAAAATTCAGGAAAACAAAGAAAAAAATTGTAAAAGTTTTTGCACGCTTTTCAGAGAACGTGCTGTATTTCTGTATACCACATCCCACCTTAGTTGTAGATGTCAATTTTTGTGGTTGCAAATTTTTTGATCCTTGTTCAGAGAAAAATAAAAAAAATAGTGAAAAAATAAAAAAGTTTGATTCCTACTAGTGCCTTTTGGAAAAATCAAGGAAAAATTCAGGAAAAAGGAAAATTCTGAGTTATTTGCTTGTTCTGTGCTTTTCCATCGTCCTTTGTTTTCACCTTGTTGCACTACGTCTCAACACGTCTTAGCTAGCAGCTGTGATTTGTACTTTAGATCCAGATTGAACAATCACTAATCTGCACTCGTTAATTGCTAATCCTTGCTGTCATATTGTGTGCCTACCCATAGCTCCACATATTCTTCTATCAGCACAGGTTCATCTTGCAACTGTTACCCACGCTCAACAACAGATTGCTTCGCCCTGTTTGGTTTCATCAAAATTGCAAAAAAAATTCAGGAAAACAAAGAAAAAAATTGTAAAAGTTTTTGCACGCTTTTTCAGAGAACGTGCTGTATTTCTGTAGACCACATCCCACCTTAGTTGTAGATGTCAATTTTTGTGGTTGCAAATTTTTTGATCCTTGTTCAGAGAAAAATAAAAAAAATAGTGAAAAAATAAAAAAGTTTGATTTCTACTAGTGCCTTTTGGAAAAATCAGGGAAAAATTCAGGAAAAAGGAAAATTCTGAGTTATTTGCTTTCTCTGTGCGTTCTTTCCATTGTCCTTTGTTTTTACCTTGTTGCGCTACGTCTCGACACGTCTTAGCCAGCAGGTGTGATTTGTACTTTGGATCCGGATTGAACAATCGCTAATCTGCACTCGTTAATTGTTAATCCTTGTTGTCATATTGTGTGCCTACCCATAGCTCCACATATTCTTCTATCAGCACAGGTTCATCTTGCAACTGTTACCCATACTCAACAACAGATTGCTTCGCCCTGTTTGGTTTCATTAAAATTGCCAAAAAAATTCAGGAAAACAAAGAAAAAAATGTCAATGTTTTTGCACGCTTTTCAGAGAACGTGCTGTATTTCTGTAGACCACATCCCACCACAGATGTAGGTGCCAATTTTTGTGGTTGCTTCTTTTTTGATCCTTGTTCAGAGAAAAATAAAAAATAGTAAAAAGATAAAAAAGTTTGATTTCTACTAGTGCCTTTTGGAAAAATCAGAGAAAAATTCAGGAAAAAGGAAAATTCCGGGTTATTTGCTTTCTCTGTGCGTTCTTTCCATCGTCCTTGGATTTTACCTTGTTGCGCTACATCTCGACACGTCTTAGCCAGCAGCTATGATTTGTACTTTCGATCCGGATTGAACAATCGCTAATCTGCACTCGTTAATTGTTAATCCTTGTTGTCATATTGTGTGCCTACCCATAGCTCCACATATTCTTCTATAAGCACAGGTTCATGTTGTAACTGTTACCCACGCTCAACAACAGATTGCTTCGCCCTGTTTGGTTTCATCAAAATTGCCAAAAAAATTCAGGAAAACAAAGAAAAAAATGTCAATGTTTTTGCACGCTTTTCAGAGAACGTGCTGTATTTCTGTAGACCACATCCCACCTCAGTTGTTGGTGCCAATTTTTGTGGTTGCTTCTTTTTTGATCCTTGTTTAGAGAAAAATAAAAAAATAGTAAAAAAATAAAAAAGTTTGATTTCTACTCGTGCCTTTTGGAAAAATCAGGGAAAAATTCACGAAAAAGAAAAATTCTGGGTTATTTGCTTGTTCTGTGCTTTTCCATCGTCCTTTGTTCTCACCTTGTTGCACTACGTCTCGACACGTCTTAGCCAGCAGCTGTGATTTGTACTTTGGATCCGGATTGAACAATCAGTAATCTGCACTCGTTAATTGCTAATCCTTGTTGTCATATTGTGTGCCTACCCAGAGCTCCGCATATTCTTCTATCAGCACAGGTTCATCTTGCAACTGTTACCCACGCTCAACAACAGATTCCTTCGCCTTGTTTGGTTTCATTAAAATTGCAAAAAAAATTCAGGAAAACAAAGAAAAAAATGTAAAAGTTTTTGCACGCTTTTCAAAGAACGTGCTGTATTTCTGTAGACCACATCCCACCTCAGTTGTAGATGCCAATTTTTGTGGTTGCATCTTATTTGATCCTTGTTCAGAGAAAAATAAAAGAAATAGTGAAAAAATAAAAAAGTTTGATTCCTACTAGTGCCTTTTGGAAAAATCAGGGAAAAATTCAGGAAAAAGGAAAATTCCGGGTTATTTGTTTCTCTGTACGTTCTTTCCATCGTCCTTTGTTTTTACCTTGTTGCGCTATGTCTCGACATGTCTTAGCCAGCAGCTGTGATTTGTACTTTGGATCCGGATTGAACAATCGCTAATCCACACTCGTTAATTGTTAATCCTTGTTGTCATATTGTGTGCCTACCCATAGCTCCACATATTCTTCTATCAGGACAGGTTCATCTTGCAACTGTTACCCACGGTCAACAACAGATTGCTTCGCCCTGTTTGGTTTCATCAAAATTGCCAAAAAAATTCAGGAAAATAAAGAAAAAAGTGTCAATGTTTTTGCACGCTTTTCAGAGAACGTGCTGTATTTCTGTAGACCACATCCCACCTCAGTTGTAGGTGCCAATTTTTGTGGTTGCTTCTTTTTTATCCTTGTTCAGAGAAAAATAAAAAAAATAGTAAAAAAATAAAAAAGTTTGATTTCTACTCGTGCCTTTTGGAAAAATCAGGGAAAATTCAGGATAAAGGAAAATTCCGGGTTATTTGCTTGTTCTGTGCTTTTCCATCGTCCTTTGTTTTCACCTTGTTGCACTACGTCTCGACACGTCTTAGCTAGCAGCTGTGATTTGTACTTTGGATCCGGATTGAACAATCACTAATCTGCCCTCGTTAATTGCTAATCCTTGCTGTCATATTGTGTGCCTACCCATAGCTCCACATATTCTTCTATCAGCACAGGTTCATCTTGCAACTGTTACCCACGCTCAACAACAGATTGCTTCGCCCTGTTTGGTTTCATCAAAATTGCAAAAAAAATTCAGGAAAACAAAGAAAAAAAATTGTAAAAGTTTTTGCACGCTTTTCAGAGAACGTGCTGTATTTCTGTAGACCACATCCCACCTTAGTTGTAGATGTCAATTTTTGTGGTTGCAAATTTTTTGATCCTTGTTCAGAGAAAAATAAAAAAAATAGTGAAAAAATAGAAAAAGTTTGATTCCTACTAGTGCCTTTTGGAAAAATCAGGGAAAAATTCAGGAAAAAGGAAAATTCCGAGTTATTTGCTTTCTCTGTGCGTTCTTTCCATCGTCCTTTGTTTTTACCTTGTTGCGCTACGTCTCGACACGTCTTAGCCAGCAGCTGTGATTTATACTTTGGATCCGGATTGAACAATCGCTAATCTGCACTCGTTAATTGTTAATCCTTGTTGTCATATTGTGTGCCTACCCATAGCTCCACATATTCTTCTATCAGCACAGGTTCATCTTGCAACTGTTACCCACGCTCAACAACAGATTGCTTCGCCATGTTTGGTTTCATTAAAATTGCCAAAAAAATTCAGGAAAACAAAGAAAAAAAATGTCAATGTTTTTGCACGCTTTTCAGAGAACGTGCTGTATTTCTGTAGACCACATCCCACCACAGATGTAGGTCCCAATTTTTGTGGTTGCTTCTTTTTTGATCCTTGTTCAGAGAAAAATAAAAAATAGTAAAAAAATAAAAAAGTTTGATTTCTACTAGTGCCTTTTGGAAAAATTAGAGAAAAATTCAGGAAAAAGGAAAATTCCGGGTTATTTGCTTTCTCTGTGCGTTCTTTCCATCGTCCTTGGATTTTACCTTGTTGCGCTACGTCTCGACACGTCTTAGCCAGCAGCTATGATTTGTACTTTCGATCTGGATTGAACAATCGCTAATCTGCACTCGTTAATTGTTAATCCTTGTTGTCATATTGTGTGCCTACCCATAGCTCCACATATTCTTCTATAAGCACAGGTTCATGTTGCAACTGTTACCCACGCTCAATAATAGATTGCTTCGCCCTGTTTGGTTTCATCAAAATTGCCAAAAAAATTCAGGAAAACAAAGAAAAAAAATGTCAATGTTTTTGTACGCTTTTCAGAGAACGTGCTGTATTTCTGTAGACCACATCCCACCTCAGTTGTAGGTGCCAATTTTTGTGGTTGCTTCTTTTTTGATCCTTGTTCAGAGAAAAATAAAAAAAATAGTAAAAAAATAAAAAAGTTTAATTTCTACTCGTGCCTTTTGGAAAAATCAGGGAAAAATTTAGGAAAAAGGAAAATTCCGGGTTATTTGCTTGTTCTGTGCTTTTCCATCGTCCTTTGTTTTCACCTTGTTGCACTACGTCTCGACACGTCTTAGCCAGCAGTTGTGATTTGTACTTTGGATCCGGATTGAACAATCACTAATCTGCACTCGTTAATTGCTTATCCTTGCTGTCATATTATGTGCCTACCCATAGCTCCACATATTCTTCTATCAGCACAGGTTCATCTTGCAACTGTTACCCACGCTCAACAACAGATTGCTTCGCCCTGTTTGGTTTCATCAAAATTGCAAAAAAAATTAAGGAAAACAAAGAACGTGCTGTATTTATGTAGACCACATCCCACCTCAGTTGTAGATGCAAATTTTTGTGGTTCCATCTTTTTTTATCCTTGTTCAGAGAAAAATAAAAGAAATAGTGAAAAAATAAAAAAGTTTGATTCCTACTAGTGCCTTTTGGAAAAATCAGGGAAAAATTCAGGAAAAAGGAAAATTCTGGGTTATTTGCTTTCTCTGTGCGTTCTTTCCATCGTTCTTTATTTTTACCTTCTTTCGCTACGTCTCGACATGTCTTAGCCAGCAGCTGTGATTTGTACTTTGGATCCGGATTGAACAATCGCTAATCTGCACTCGTTAATTGTTAATCCTTGTTGTCATATTGTGTGCCTACCCAGAGCTCCACATATTCTTCTATCAGGACAGGTTCATCTTGCAACTGTTACCCACGCTCAATAACAGATTGCTTCGCCCTGTTTGGTTTCGTCAAAATTGCCAAAAAAATTCAGGAAAACAAAGAAAAAAATATCAATGTTTTTGCACGCATTTCAGAGAACATGCTGTATTTCTGTAAACCACATCCCACCTCAGTTGTAGGTGCCAATTTTTGTGGTTGCTTCTTTTTTGATCCTTGTTCAGAGAAAAATAAAAAAATAGTAAAAAAATAAAAAAAGTTTGATTTCTACTCGTGCCTTTTGGAAAAATCAGGGAAAAATTTAGGAAAAAGGAAAATTCCGGGTTATTTGCTTGTTCTGTGCTTTTCCATCGTCCTTTGTTTTCACCTTGTTGCACTACGTCTCGACACGTCTTAGCCAGCAGCTGTGATTTGTACTTTGGATCCGGATTGAACAATCGCTAATCTGCACTCGTTAATTGTTAATCCTTGTTGTCATATTGTGTGCCTACCCATAGCTCCACATATTCTTCTATCAGCACAGGTTCATCTTGCAACTGTTACCCACACTCAACAACAGATTGCTTCGCCCTGTTTGGTTTCATCAAAATTGCCAAAAAAATTCAGGAAAACAAAGAAAAAAATGTCAATGTTTTTGCATGCTTTTCAGAGAACGTGCTGTATTTCTATAGACCACATCCCACCTCAGTTGTAGGTGGCAATTTTTGTGGTTGCTTCTTTTTTGATCCTTGTTCAGAGAAAAATAAAAAAATAGTAAAAAAATAAAAAAAGTTTGATTTCTACTAGTGCCTTTTGGAAAAATCAGAGAAAAATTCAAGGAAAAGGAAAATTTCGGGTTATTTGCTTTCTCTGTGTGTTCTTTCCATCGTCCTTCGATTTTACCTTGTTGCGCTACGTCTCGACATGTCTTAGCCAGCAGCTGTGATTTGTACTTTCGATCCGGATTGAACAATCGCTAATCTGCACTCGTTAATTGTTAATCCTTGTTGTCATATTGTGTGCCTACCCATAGCTCCACATATTCTTCTATAAGCACAGGTTCATGTTGCAACTGTTACCCACGCTCAACAACAGATTGCTTCGCCCTGTTTGGTTTCATCAAAATTGCCAAAAAAATTCAGGAAAACAAAGAAAAAATGTCAATGTTTTTGTACGCTTTTCAGAGAACGAGCTGTATTTCTGTAGACCACATCCCACCTCAGTTGTAGGTGCCAATTTTTGTGGTTGCTTCTTTTTTGATCCTTGTTCAGAGAAAAATAAAAAAATAGTAAAAAAATAAAAAAGTTAGATTTCTACTCGTGCCTTTTGGAAAAATCAGGGAAAAATTCAGGAAAAAGGAAAATTCCGGGTTGTTTGCTTGTTTTGTGCTTTTCCATCATCCTTTGTTTTCACCTTGTTGCACTACGTCTCGACACGTCTTAGCCAGCAGCTGTGATTTGTACTTTGGATCCGGATTGAACAATCACTAATCTGCACTCGTTAATTGGTAATACTTGCTGTCATATTATGTGCGTACCCATAGCTCCACATATTCTTCTATCAACATAGGTTCATCTTGCAACTGTTACCCACGGTCAACAACAGATTGCTTTGCCCTATTTGGTTTCATCAAAATTGACAAAAAATTTCAGGAAAACAAAGAAAAAAATGTCAATGTTTTTGCACGCTTTTCAGAGAACGTGCTGTATTTCTTTAGACCACATCCCACCTCAGTTGTAGGTGCCAATTTTTGTGGTTGCTTCTTTTTTGATCCTTGTTCAGAGAAAAATAAAAAAATAGTAAAAAAATAAAAAAGTTTGATTTCTACTAGTGCCTTTTGGAAAAATCAGAGAAAAATTCAAGGAAAAGGAAAATTCTGGGTTATTTGCTTTCTCTGTGCGTTCTTTCCATCGTCCTTGGACCTTGTTGCGCTACGTCTCGACACGTCTTAGCCAGCAGCTATGATTCGTACTTTCGAACCGGATTGAACAATCGCTAATCTACACTCGTTAATTGTTAATCCTTGTTGTCATATTGTGTGCCTACCCATAGCTCCATATATTCTTCTATAAGCACAGGTTCATATTACAACTGTTACCCACGCTCAATAACAGATTGCTTCGCCCTGTTTGGATTCATCAAAATTGCCACAAAAATTCAGGAAAACAAAGAAAAAAATGTCAATGTTTTTGTACACTTTTCAGAGATCGTGCTGTATTTCTGTAGACCACATCCCACCTCAGTTGTAGGTGCCAATTTTTGTGGTTGCTTCTTTTTTGATCCTTGTTCAGAGAAAAATGAAAAAATAGTAAAAAAATAAAAAAGTTTGATTTCTACTCGTGCCTTTTGGAAAAATCAGTGAAAAATTCAGGAAAAAGGAAAATTTCGGGTTATTTGCTTGTTCTGTGCTTTTCCATCATCCTTTGTTTTCACCTTGTTGCACTACGTCTCGACACGTCTTAGCCAGCAGCTGTGATTTGTACTTTGGATCCGGATTGAACAATCACTTATCTGCACTCGTTAATTGCTAATCCTTGCTGTCATATTGTGTGTCTACCCATAGCTCCACATATTCTTCTATCAGCACAGGTTCATCTTGCAACTGTTACCCACGCTCAACAACAGATTGCTTCGCCCTGTTTGGTTTCATCAAAATTGCCAAAAAAATTCAGGAAAACAAAGAAAAAAATGTCAATGTTTTTGCACGCTTTTCAGAGAACGTGCTGTATTTCTATAGACCACATCCCACCTCAGTTGTAGGTGCCAATTTTTGTGGTTGCTTCTTTTTTGATCCTTGTTCAGAGAAAAATAAAAAAATAGTAAAAAAATAAAAAAAGTTTGATTTCTACTAGTGCCTTTTGGAAAAATCAGAGAAAAATTCAAGGAAAAGGAAAATTTCGGGTTATTTGCTTTCTCTGTGCGTTCTTTCCATCGTCCTTCGATTTTACCTTGTTGCGCTACGTCTCGACACGTCTTAGCCAGCAGCTATGATTTGTACTTTCGATCCGGATTGAACAATCGCTAATCTGCACTCGTTAATTGTTAATCCTTGTTGTCATATTGTGTGCCTACCCATAGCTTCACATATTCTTCTATAAGCACAGGTTCATGTTGCAACTGTTACCCACGCTCAACAACAGATTGCTTCGCCCTGTTTGGTTTCATCAAAATTGCCAAAAAAATTCAGGAAAACAAAGAAAAAAATGTCAATGTTTTTGTACGCTTTTCATAGAACGAGCTGTATTTCTGTAGACCACATCCCACCTCAGTTGTAGGTGCCAATTTTTGTGGTTGCTTCTTTTTTGATCCTTGTTCAGAGAAAAATAAAAAAATAGTAAAAAAATAAAAAAGTTTGATTTCTACTCGTGCCATTTGGAAAAATCAGGGAAAAATTTAGGAAAAAGGAAAATTCCGGGTTATTTGCTTGTTTTGTGCTTTTCGATCATCCTTTGTTTTCACCTTGTTGCACTACGTCTCGACACGTCTTAGCCAGCAGCTGTGATTTGTACTTTGGATCAGGACTAAATAATCGCCAATCTGCACTCGTTAATTGCTAATCCTTGCTGTCATATTGTGTGCCTACCCATAGCTCCACATATTCTTCTATCAGCACAGGTTCATCTTGCAACTGTTACCCACGCTCAACAATAGATTGCTTCGCCCTGTTTGGTTTCATCAAAATTACCAAAAAAATTCAGGAAAATAAAGAAAAAAATTGTCAAAGTTTTTGCACACTTTTCAGAGAACGTGCTGTATTTCTGTAGACCGCATCCCACCTCATTTGTAGGTGCCAATTTTTGTGGTTGCATCTTTTTTGATACTTGTTCAGAGAAAAATAAAAAAATGGTGAAAAAATAAAAAAGTTTGATTCCTACTAGTGCCTTTTGGAAAAATTAGTGAAAAATTTATGAAAAAAGGAAAATTCTGGGTTATTTGCTTGTTCTGTGCGTTCTTTCCATCGTCCTTTGTTTTCACCTTGTTACGCTACGTCTCAACACGTCTTAGCCAGCAGCTGTGATTAGTACTTTGGATCCGGATTGAACAATCGCTAATCTGCACTCCTTAATTGCTAATCCTTGCTGTCATATTGTGTGCCTACCCATAGCTCCACATATTCTTCTATCAGCACAGGTTCATCTTGCAACTGTTACCCACGCTCAACACAGATTGCTTCGCCCTCTTTGGTTTCATCAAAATTGCCAAAAAAATCAGGAAAATAAAGAAAAAAATTGTTAAAGTTTTTGCTCACTTTTCAGAGAACGTGCTGTATTTCTGTAGACCGTATCCCACCTCAGTTGTAGGTGCCAATTTTTGTGGTTGCATCTTTTTTATCCTTGTTGAGAGAAAAATAAAAAAATGGTGAAAAAATAAAAAAGTTTGATTCCTACTTGTGCCTTTTGGAAAAATCAGTGAAACATTTAGGAAAAAAAGGAAAATTTTGGGTTATTTGCTTGTTTTGTGCGTTCTTTCCATCGTCCTTTGTTTTCACCTTGTGGCGCTATGTCTCGACACGTCTTCGCCAGCAGTTGTGATTTGTACTTTGGATCCGGATTGAACAATCACTAATCTGCACTCGTTAATTGCTAATACTTGCTGTCATATTGTGTGCCTACCCATAGCTCCACATATTCTTCTATCAGCACAGGTTCATCTTGCAACTGTTACCCACGCTCAACAATAGATTGCTTCGCCCTGTTTGGTTTCATCAAAATTGCCAAAAAAATTCAGGAAAATAAAGAAAAAAATTGTCAAAGTTTTTGCACACTTTTCAGAGAACGTGCTGTATTTCTGTAGACCGCATCCCACCTCATTTGTAGGTGCCAATTTTTTTGTTTGCATCTTTTTTGATCCTTGTTCAGTGAAAGATAAAAAAAATGGTGAAAAAATAAAAAAGTTTGATTCCTACTAGTGCCTTTTGGAAAAATCAGTGAAAAATTTAGGAAAAAAGGAAAATTCTGGGTTATTTGTTTGTTTTGTGCGTTCTTTCCATCGTCCTTTGTCTTCACCTCGTTGCGCTACGTCTCGACACGTCTTAGCCAGCAGCTGTGATTTGTACTTTGGATCCGGATTGAACAATCGCTAATCTGCACTCGTTAATTGCTAATCCTTGCTGTCATATTGTGTGCCTACCCATAGCTCCACATATTCTTCTATCAGCACAGGTTCATCTTGCAACTGTTACCCACACTCAACAACAGATTGCTTCGCCCTGTTTGGTTTCATCAAAATTGCCAAAAAAATTCAGGAAAATATAGAAAAAAAATTGTCAATTTTTTTGCACGCTTTTCAGAGGACGTGCTGTATTTCTGTAGACCACATCCCAGCTTAGTTGTAGGTGCTAATTTTTATGGTTGCACCTTTTTTTATCCTTGTTCAGAGAAAAATTTAAAAAATAGTGAAAAAATAAAAAAGTTTGATTCCTACTTGTGCCTTTTGGAAAAATCAGGGAAAAATTCAGAAAAAAGGAAAATTCTAGTTTATTTGCTTGTTCTGTGCGTTCTTTCCATCGTCGTTTGTTTTCACCTTGTTGCGCTATGTCTCGACACGTCTTAGCCAGCAGCTGTGATTTGTACTTTGGATCTGGGTTGAATAATCGCTAATCTGCACTTGTTAATTGCTAATCCTTGTTGTCATATTGTGTGCCTACCCATAGCTCCACATATTCTTCTATCAGCATAGGTTCATCTTGCAACTGTTACCCACGCTCAACAACAGATTGCTTCGCCCTATTTGGTTTCATCAAAATTGCCAAAAAATTGAGGAAAATAAAGAAAAAAATTGTCAAAGTTTTTGCACGCTTTTCAGAGAACGTGCTGTATTTCTGTAGACCACATCCCACCTCAGTTGTAGGTGCCAATTTTTGTGGTTGCATCTTTTTTGATCCTTGTTCAGAGAAAAATAAAAAAAATAGTGAAAAAATAAAAAAGTTTGATTCCTACTGATGCCTTTTGGAAAAATCAGGGTAAAATTCAGGAAAAAGAAAAATTCTGGGTTATTTGCTTGTTCTGTGCGTTCTTTCCATCGTCCTTTGTTTTCACCTTGTTGCGCTACGTCTCGACACGTCTTAGCCAGCAGCTGTGATTTGTACTTTGGATCCGGACTAAACAATCGCTAATCTGCACTCGTTAATTGCTAATCCTTGCTGTCATATTGTGTGCCTACCCATAGCTCCACATATTCTTCTATCAGCATAGGTTCATCTTGCAACTGTTACCCACGCTCAACAACAGATTGCTTCGCCCTGTTTAGTTTCATCAAAATTGCCAAAAAATTGAGGAAAATAAAGAAAAAAATTGTCAAAGTTTTTGCACGCTTTTCAGAGAACGTGCTGTATTTCTATAGACCACATCCCACCTCAGTTGTAGGTGCCAATTTTTGTGGTTGCATCTTTTTTTATCCTTGTTCAGAGAAAAATAAAAAAATAGTGAAAAAATAAAAAAGTTTGATTCCTACTGATGCCTTTTGGAAAAATCAGGGTAAAATTCGGGAAAAAGAAAAATTCCGGGTCATTTGCTTGTTCTGTGCGTTCTTTCCATCGTCCTTTGTTTTCACCTTGTTGCGCTACGTCTCGACACGTCTTAGCCAGCAGCTGTGATTTGTACTTTGGATCCGCTCTGAACAATCGCTAATCTGCACTCGTTAATTGCTAATCCTTGCTGTCATATTGTGTGCCTACCCATAGCTCTACATATTCTTCTATCAGCATAGGTTCATCTTACAACTGTTACCCACACTCAACAACAGGTTGCTTCGCCCTATTTGGTTTCATCAAAATTGCCAAAAAATTGAGGAAAATAAAGAAAAAAATTGTCAAAGTTTTCGCACGCTTTTCAAAGAACGTACTGTATTTCTGTAGACCGCATCCCACCTCAGTTGTATGTGCCAATTTTTGCTCACTTTTCAGAGAACGTGCTGTATTTCTGTAGACCGTATCCCACCTCAGTTGTAGGTGCCAATTTTTGTGGTTGCATCTTTTTTATCCTTGTTGAGAGAAAAATAAAAAAATGGTGAAAAAATAAAAAAGTTTGATTCCTACTTGTGCCTTTTGGAAAAATCAGTGAAACATTTAGGAAAAAAAGGAAAATTTTGGGTTATTTGCTTGTTTTGTGCGTTCTTTCCATCGTCCTTTGTTTTCACCTTGTGGCGCTATGTCTCGACACGTCTTCGCCAGCAGTTGTGATTTGTACTTTGGATCCGGATTGAACAATCACTAATCTGCACTCGTTAATTGCTAATACTTGCTGTCATATTGTGTGCCTACCCATAGCTCCACATATTCTTCTATCAGCACAGGTTCATCTTGCAACTGTTACCCACGCTCAACAATAGATTGCTTCGCCCTGTTTGGTTTCATCAAAATTGCCAAAAAAATTCAGGAAAATAAAGAAAAAAATTGTCAAAGTTTTTGCACACTTTTCAGAGAACGTGCTGTATTTCTGTAGACCGCATCCCACCTCATTTGTAGGTGCCAATTTTTTTGTTTGCATCTTTTTTGATCCTTGTTCAGTGAAAGATAAAAAAAATGGTGAAAAAATAAAAAAGTTTGATTCCTACTAGTGCCTTTTGGAAAAATCAGTGAAAAATTTAGGAAAAAAGGAAAATTCTGGGTTATTTGTTTGTTTTGTGCGTTCTTTCCATCGTCCTTTGTCTTCACCTCGTTGCGCTACGTCTCGACACGTCTTAGCCAGCAGCTGTGATTTGTACTTTGGATCCGGATTGAACAATCGCTAATCTGCACTCGTTAATTGCTAATCCTTGCTGTCATATTGTGTGCCTACCCATAGCTCCACATATTCTTCTATCAGCACAGGTTCATCTTGCAACTGTTACCCACACTCAACAACAGATTGCTTCGCCCTGTTTGGTTTCATCAAAATTGCCAAAAAAATTCAGGAAAATATAGAAAAAAAATTGTCAATTTTTTTGCACGCTTTTCAGAGGACGTGCTGTATTTCTGTAGACCACATCCCAGCTTAGTTGTAGGTGCTAATTTTTATGGTTGCACCTTTTTTTATCCTTGTTCAGAGAAAAATTTAAAAAATAGTGAAAAAATAAAAAAAGTTTGATTCCTACTTGTGCCTTTTGGAAAAATCAGGGAAAAATTCAGAAAAAAGGAAAATTCTAGTTTATTTGCTTGTTCTGTGCGTTCTTTCCATCGTCGTTTGTTTTCACCTTGTTGCGCTATGTCTCGACACGTCTTAGCCAGCAGCTGTGATTTGTACTTTGGATCTGGGTTGAATAATCGCTAATCTGCACTTGTTAATTGCTAATCCTTGTTGTCATATTGTGTGCCTACCCATAGCTCCACATATTCTTCTATCAGCATAGGTTCATCTTGCAACTGTTACCCACGCTCAACAACAGATTGCTTCGCCCTATTTGGTTTCATCAAAATTGCCAAAAAATTGAGGAAAATAAAGAAAAAAATTGTCAAAGTTTTTGCACGCTTTTCAGAGAACGTGCTGTATTTCTGTAGACCACATCCCACCTCAGTTGTAGGTGCCAATTTTTGTGGTTGCATCTTTTTTGATCCTTGTTCAGAGAAAAATAAAAAAAATAGTGAAAAAATAAAAAAGTTTGATTCCTACTGATGCCTTTTGGAAAAATCAGGGTAAAATTCAGGAAAAAGAAAAATTCTGGGTTATTTGCTTGTTTTGTGCGTTCTTTCCATCGTCCTTTGTTTTCACCTTGTTGCGCTACGTCTCGACACGTCTTAGCCAGCAGCTGTGATTTGTACTTTGGATCAGGACTAAATAATCGCTAATCTGCACTCGTTAATTGCTAATCCTTGCTGTCGTATTGTGTGCCTACCCATAGCTCCACATATTCTTCTATCAGCACAGGTTCATCTTGCAACTGTTACCCACACTCAACAACAGATTGCTTCGCCCTGTTTGGTTTCATCAAAATTACCAAAAAAATTTCGGAAAATAAAGAAAAAAATTGTCAAAGTTTTTGCATGCTTTTCAGAGAACGTACTGTATTTCTGTAGACCGCATCCCACCTCAGTTGTAGGTGCTAATTTTTATCATTGCATCTTTTTTGATCCTTGTTCAGAGAAAAATAAAAAAAATGGTGAAAAAATAAAAAAGCTTGACTCCTACTAGTGCCTTTTAGAAAAATCAGTGAAAAATTCAGGACAAAAGGAAAATTCTGGGTTATTTGCTTATTTTGTGCGTTCTTTCCATCGTCCTTTGTTTTCACCTTATTGCGCTACGTCTCGACACGTCTTAGGCAGCAGCTGTGATTTGTACTTTGGATCCGGATTGAACAATCGCTAATTTGCACTCGTTAATTGCTAATACTTGCTGTCATATTATGTGCCTACCCATAGCTCCACATATTCTTCTATCAGCACAGGTTCATCTTGAAACTGTTACCCACGCTCAACAACAGATTGCTTCGCCCTGTTTGGTTTCATCAAAATTACCAAAAAAATTCAGGAAAATACAGAAAAAAATTGTCAAAGTTTTTGCACACTTTTCAGAGATCGTGCTGTATTTCTGTGGACCGCATCCCACCTCATTTGTAGGTGCCAATTTTTGTGGTTGCATCTTTTTTGATCCTTGTTCAGAGAAAAATAAAAAAAATAGTGAAAAAATAAAAAAGTTTGATTCCTAATAGTGTCTTTTGTAAAAATCAGGGAAAAATTCAGAAAAAGGAAAATTCTAGGTTATTTGCTTGTTCTGTGCGTTCTTTCCATCGTCCTTTGTTTTCACCTTGTTGCGCTACGTCTCGACACGTCTTAGCCAGCAGCTGTGATTTGTACTTTGGATCTGGATTGAATAATCGCTAATCTGCACTCGTTAATTGCTAATCCTTGCTGTCATATTGTGTGCCTACCCATAGCTCCACATATTCTTCTATCAGCATAGGTTCATCTTGCAACTGTTAACCATGCTCAACAACAGATTGCTTCGCCCTGTTTGGTTTCATCAAAATTGCCAAAAAATTGAGGAAAATAAAGAAAAAAATTGTCAAAGTTTCTGCACGCTTTTCAGAGAACGTGCTGTATTTCTGTAGACCACATCCCACCTCAGTTGTAGGTGCCAATTTTTGTGGTTGCATCTTTTTTATCCTTGTTAAGAGAAAAATAAAAAAATAGTGAAAAAATAAAAAAGTTTGATTCCTACTTATGCCTTTTGGAAAAATCAAGGTAAAATTCAGGAAAAAGAAAAATTCTGGGTTATTTGCTTGTTTTGTGCGTTCTTTCCATCGTCCTTTGTTTTCACCTTGTTGCGCTACTTCTCGACACGTCTTAGCCAGCAGCTGTGATTTGTACTTTGGATCAGGACTAAATAATCGCTAATCTGCACTCGTTAATTGCTAATCCTTGCTGTCATATTGTGTGCCTACCCATAGCTCCACATATTCTTCTATCAGCACAGGTTCATCTTGCAACTGTTACCCACACTCAACAACAGATTGCTTCGCCCTGTTTGGTTTCATCAAAATTACCAAAAAAATTTCGGAAAATAAAGAAAAAAATTGTCAAAGTTTTTGCATGCTTTTCAGAGAACGTACTGTATTTCTGTAGACCGCATCCCACCTCAGTTGTAGGTGCTAATTTTTATCGTTGCATCTTTTTTGATCCTTGTTCAGAGAAAAATAAAAAAAATGGTGAAAAAATAAAAAAGTTTGACTCCTACTAGTGCCTTTTAGAAAAATCAGTGAAAAATTCAGGACAAAAGGAAAATTCCGGGTTATTTGCTTATTTTGTGCGTTCTTTCCATCGTCCTTTGTTTTCACCTTATTGCGCTACGTCTCGACACGTCTTAGGCAGCATCTGTGATTTGTACTTTGGATCCGGATTGAACAATCGTTAATCTACACTCGTTAATTGCTAATCCTTGCTGTCATATTGTGTGCCTACCCATAGCTCCACATATTCTTCTATCAGCACAGGTTCATCTTGCAACTGTTACCCACGCTCAACAACAGATTGCTTCGCCCTGTTTGGTTTCATCAAAATTGCCAAAAAAATCAGGAAAATAAAGAAAAAAATTATCAAAGTTTTTGCACACTTTTCAGAGAACGTGCTGTATTTCTGTAGACCGCATCCCACCTCAGTTGTAGGTGCCAATTTTTGTGGTTGCATCCTTTTTATCCTTGTTCAGTGAAAAATAAAAAAATAGTGAAAAAACAAAAAAGTTTGATTCCTACTAGTGCCTTTTGGAAAAATCAAGGAAAAATTCAAGAAAAAAGAAAATTATGGGTTATTTGCTTGTTCTGTGCGTTTTTTCCATCGTCCTTTGTTTTTACCTCGTTGCGCTATGTCTCGACACGTCTTAGCCAGCAGCTGTGATTTGTACTTTGGATCCGGATTGAACAATCGCTAATCTGCACTCGTTAATTGCTAATCCTTGCTGTCATATTGTGTGCCTACCCATAGCTCCACATATTCTTCTATCAGCATAGGCTCATCTTGCAACTATTACCCACGCTCAACAACAGATTGCTTCGCCCTGTTTGGTATCATCAAAATTGCCAAAAAAAATTCAGGAAAATAAAGAAACAAAATTGTCAAACTTTTTGCACGCTTCTCAAAGAAAGTGCTGTCTTTCTGTAGACCACATCCCACCTCAGTTGTAGATGCCAATTTTTGTGGTTGCATCTTTTTTGATCCTTGTTCAGAGAAAAATAAAAAAAATAGTGAAAAAATAAAAAAGTTTGATTTCTACTAGTGCCTTTTGGAAAAATCAAGGAAAAATTCAAGAAAAAAGAAAATTCTGGGTTATTTGCTTGTTTTGTGCGTTCTTTCCATCGTCCTTTGTTTTCACCTTGTTGCGCTACGTCTCGACACATCTTAGCCAGCAGCTGTGATTTGTACTTTGGATCCGGATTCAACAATCGCTAATCTGCACTCGTTAATTGCTAATCCTTGCTGTCATATTGTGTGCCTACCCATAGCTCCACATATTCTTCTATCAGCACAGGTTCATCTTGTAACTGTTACCCACACTCAACAACAGATTGCTTCGCCCTGTTTGGTTTCATCAAAATTACCAAAAAAATTCAGGAAAATAAAGAAAAAAATTGTCAAAGTTTTGCACGCTTTTTAAAGAACGTGCTGTATTTCTGTAGACCGCATCCCACCTCAGTTGTAGGTGCCAATTTTTGTGGTTGCATCTTTTTTGATCCTTGTTCAGAGAAAAATAAAAAAATAGTGAAAAAATAAAAAAGTTTGATTCCTACTGATGCCTTTTGGAAAAATCACGGTAAAATTCAGGAAAAAGAAAAATTCCAGGTTATTTGCTTGTTCTGTGCGTTCTTTCCATCGTCCTTTGTTTTCACCTTGTTGCGCTACGTCTCGACACGTCTTAGCTAGCAGCTGTGATTTGTACTTTGGATCTGGACTAAATAATCGCTAATCTGCACTCGTTAATTGCTAATCCTTGCTGTCATATTGTGTGCCTGCCCATAGCTCCACATATTCTTCTATCAGCACAGGTTCATCTTGCAACTGTTACCCACACTCAACAACAGATTGCTTCGCCCTGTTTGGTTTCATCAAAATTACCAAAAAAATTTCGGAAATAAAGAAAAAAATTGTCAAAGTTTTTGCATGCTTTTCAGAGAACGTACTGTATTTCTGTAGACCGCATCCCACCTCAGTTGTAGGTGCCAATTTTTATCGTTGCATCTTTTTTGATCCTTGTTCAGAGAAAAATAAAAAAATGGTGAAAAAATAAAAAAGTTTGATTCCTACTAGTGCCTTTTTGAAAAATCAGTGAAAAATTCAGGAAAAAAGGAAAATTCCGGGTTATTTGCTTATTTTGTGCGTTCTTTCCATCGTCCTTTGTTTTCACCTTATTGCGCTACGTCTCGACACGTCTTAGCCAGCAGCTGTGATTTGTACTTTGGATCCAGATTGAATAATCGTTAATCTACACTCGTTAATTGCTAATCCTTGCTGTCATATTGTGTGCCTACCCATAGCTCCACATATTATTCTATCAGCACAGGTTCATCTTGCAACTGTTACCCACGCTCAACAACAGATTGCTTCGCCCTGTTTGGTTTCATCAAAATTGCCAAAAAAAATCAGGAAAATAAAGAAAAAAATTATCAAAGTTTTTGCACACTTTTCAGAGAACGTGCTGTATTTCTGTAGACCGGATCCCCCTCAGTTGTAGGTGCCAATTTTTGTGGTTGCATCTTTTTTATCCTTGTTCAGTGAAAAATAAAAAATAGTGAAAAAATAAAAAAGTTTGATTCCTACTGGTGCCTTTTGGAAAAATCAGGGAAAAATTCAGGAAAAAAGAAAATTCTAGGTTATTTGCTTGTTCTGTGCGTTCTTTCCATCGTCCTTTGTTTTCACCATGTTGCGCTACGTCTCGACACGTCTTAGCCAGCAGCTGTGATTTGTACTTTGGATCTGGGTTGAATAATCGCTAATCTGCACTTGTTAATTGCTAATCCTTGCTGTCATATTGTGTGCCTACCCATAGCTCCACATATTCTTCTATAAGCATAGGTTCATCTTGCAACTGTTACCCACGCTCAACAACAGATTGCTTCGCCCTGTTTGGTTTCATCAAAATTGCCAAAAAATTGAGGAAAATAAAGAAAAAAATTATCAAAGTTTTTGCACGCTTTTCAGAGAACGTGCTGTATTTCTGTAGACCACATCCCACCTCAGTTGTAGGTGCCAATTTTTGTGGTTGCATCTTTTTTGATCCTTGTTCAGAGAAAAATAAAAAAAATAGTGAAAAAATAAAAAAGTTTGATTCCTACTGATGCCTTTTGGAAAAATCAGGGTAAAATTCAGGAAAAAGAAAAATTCTGGGTTATTTGCTTGTTCTGTGCGTTCTTTCCATCGTCCTTTGTTTTCACCTTGTTGCGCTATGTCTCGACACGTCTTAGCCAGCAGCTGTGATTTGTACTTTGGATCCGGACTGAACAATCGCTAATCTGCACTCGTTAATTGCTAATCCTTACTGTCATATTGTATGCCTACCCATAGCTCCACATATTCTTCTATCCGAACAGGTTCATCTTGCAACTGTTACCCACGCTCAACAATAGATTGGTTCGCCCTATTTGGTTTCATCAAAATTGCCAAAAAAAATTCAGGAAAATAAAGAAAAAATTGTCAAAGTTTTTGCACGCTTTTCAGAGAAGGTGCTGTATTTCTGTAGACCGCATCCCACCTCAGTTGTACGTGCCAATTTTTATGGTTGCATCTTTTTTTATCCTTGTTCAGAGAAAAATAAAAAAATGGTGAAAAAATAAAAAAGTTTGATTCCTACTAGTGCCTTTTGAAAAAATCAGTGAAAAATTCAGGAAAAAAGAAAAATTCCGGGTTATTTGCTTATTTTGTGCGTTCTTTCCATCGTCCTTTGTTTTCACCTTATTGCGCTACGTCTCGACACGTCTTAGAAAGCAGCTGTGATTTGTACTTTGGATCCAGATTGAATAATCGTTAATCTACACTCGTTAATTGCTAATCCTTGCTGTCATATTGTGTGCCTACCCATAGCTCCACATATTCTTCTATCAGTACAGGTTCATCTTGCAACTGTTACCCACGCTCAACAACAGATTGCTTCGCCCTGTTTGGTTTCATCAAAATTGCCAAAAAAAATCAGGAAAATAAAGAAAAAAATTATCAAAGTTTTTGCACACTTTTCAGAGAACGTGCTGTATTTCTGTAGACCGGATCCCCCCTCAGTTGTAGGTGCCAATTTTTGTGGTTGCATCTTTTTTATCCTTGTTCAGTGAAAAATAAAAAATAGTGAAAAAATAAAAAAGTTTGATTCCTACTGGTGCCTTTTGGAAAAATCAGGGAAAAATTCAGGAAAAAAGAAAATTCTAGGTTATTTGCTTGTTCTGTGCGTTCTTTCCATCGTCCTTTGTTTTCACCATGTTGCGCTACGTCTCGACACGTCTTAGCCAGCAGCTGTGATTTGTACTTTGGATCTGGGTTGAATAATCGCTAATCTGCACTTGTTAATTGCTAATCCTTGCTGTCATATTGTGTGCCTACCCATAGCTCCACATATTCTTCTATCAGCATAGGTTCATCTTGCAACTGTTACCCACGCTCAACAACAGATTGCTTCGCCCTGTTTGGTTTCATCAAAATTGCCAAAAAATTGAGGAAAATAAAGAAAAAAATTGTCAAAGTTTTTGTACGCTTTTCAGAGAACGTGCTGTATTTCTGTAGACCACATCCCACCTCAGTTGTAGGTGCCAATTTTTGTGGTTGCATCTTTTTTGATCCTTGTTCAGAGAAAAATAAAAAAAATAGTGAAAAAACAAAAAAGTTTGATTCCTACTGATGCCTTTTGGAAAAATCAGGGTAAAATTCAGGAAAAAGAAAAATTCCGGGTTATTTGCTTGTTCTGTGCGTTCTTTCCATCGTCCTTTATTTTCACCTTGTTGCGCTACGTCTCGACACGTCTTAGCCAGCAGCTGTGATTTGTACTTTGGATCCGGACTGAACAATCGCTAATCTGCACTCGTTAATTGCTAATCCTTGCTGTCATATTGTGTGCCTACCCATAGCTCCACATATTCTTCTATCAGCATAGGTTCATCTTGCAACTGTTACCCACGCTCAACAACAGATTGCTTCGCCCTGTTTAGTTTCATCAAAATTGCCAAAAAATTGAGGAAAATAAAGAAAAAAATTGTCAAAGTTTTTGCACGCTTTTCAGAGAACGTGCTGTATTTCTATAGACCACATCCCACCTCAGTTGTAGGTGCCAATTTTTGTGGTTGCATCTTTTTTGATCCTTGTTCAGAGAAAAATAAAAAAATAGTGAAAAAATAAAAAAGTTTGATTCCTACTTATGCCTTTTGGAAAAATCACGGTAAAATTTAGGAAAAAGAAAAATTCCGGGTTATTTGCTTGTTCTATGCGTTCTTTCCATCGTCCTTTGTTTTCACCTTGTTGCGCTACGTCTCGACACGTCTTAGCCAGTAGCTGTGATTTGTACTTTGGATCCGCACTGAACAATCGCTAATCTGCACTCGTTAATTGCTAATCCTTGCTGTCATATTGTGTGCCTACCCATAGCTCCACATATTCTTCTATCAGCATAGGTTCATCTTACAACTGTTACCCACACTCAACAACAGATTGCTTCGCCCTGTTTGGTTTCATCAAAATTACCAAAAAAATTTCGGAAAATAAAGAAAAAAATTGTCAAAGTTTTCGCACGCTTTTCAAAGAACGTACTGTATTTCTGTAGACCGCATCCCACCTCAGTTGCATGTGCCAATTTTTGTCATTGCATCTTTTTTATCCTTGTTCATAGAAAAATAAAAAAAATGGTGAAAAAATAAAAAAAGTTTGATTCCTAATAGTGCCTTTTGGAAAAATCAGGGAAAAATTCAGAAAAAAGGAAAATTCTGGGTTATTTGCTTGTTCTGTGCGTTCTTTCCATCGTCCTTTGTTTTCACCTTGTTGCGCTACGTCTCGACACGTCTTAGCCAGCAGCTGTGATTTGTACTTTGGATCTGGATTGAATAATCGCTAATCTGCACTCGTTAATTGCTAATCCTTGCTGTCATATTGTGTGCCTACCCATAGCTCCACATATTCTTCTACCAGCATAGGTTCATCTTGCATCTATTACCCACGCTCAACAACAGATTGCTTCGCCCTGTTTGGTTTCATCAAAATTGCCAAAAAATTGAGGAAAATAAAGAAAAAAATTGTCAAAGTTTTTGCACGCTTTTCAGAGAACGTGCTGTATTTCTGTAGACCACATCCCACCTCAGTTGTAGGTGCCAATTTTTGTGGTTGCATCTTTTTTGATCCTTGTTCAGAGAAAAATAAAAAAATAGTGAAAAAATAAAAAAGTTTGATTCCTACTAGTGCCTTTTGGAAAAATCAGTGAAAAATTTAGGAAAAAAAAGAAAATTCTGGGTTATTTGCTTGTTCTGTGCGTTCTTTCCATCGTCCTTTGTTTTCACCTTGTTGCGCTACGTCTCGACACATCTTCGCCAGCAGCTGTGGTTTGTACTTTGGATCCGGATTGAACAATCGCTAATTTGCACTCGTTAATAGCTAATACTTGCTGTCATATTGTGTGCCTACCCATAGCTCCACATATTCTTCTATCAGCACAGGTTCATCTTGAAACTGTTACCCACGCTCAACAATAGATTGCTTCGCCCTGTTTGGTTTCATCAAAATTACCAAAAAAATTCAGGAAAATACAGAAAAAATTGTCAAAGTTTTTGCACACTTTTCAGAGAACGTGCTGTATTTTTGTGGACCGCATCCCACCTCATTTGTAGGTGCCAATTTTTGTGGTTGCATCTTTTTTGATCCTTGTTCAGAGAAAAATAAAAAAAATAGTGAAAAAATAAAAAAGTTTGATTCCTAATAGTGCCTTTTGGAAAAATCAGGGAAAAATTCAGAAAAAAGGAAAATTCTGGGTTATTTGCTTGTTCTGTGCGTTCTTTCCATCGTCCTTTGTTTTCACCTTGTTGCGCTACGTCTCGACATGTCTTAGCCAGCAGCTGTGATTTGTACTTTGGATCTGGATTGAATAATCGCTAATCTGCACTCGTTAATTGCTAATCCTTGCTGTCATATTGTGTGCCTACCCATAGCTCCACATATTCTTCTACCAGCATAGGTTCATCTTGCATCTATTACCCACGCTCAACAACAGATTGCTTCGCCCTGTTTGGTTTCATCAAAATTGCCAAAAAATTGAGGAAAATAAAGAAAAAAATTGTCAAAGTTTTTGCACGCTTTTCAGAGAACGTGCTGTATTTCTGTAGACCGCATCCCACCTCAGTTGTAGGTGCCAATTTTTGTGGTTGCTTCTTTTTTGATCCTTGTTCAGAGAAAAATAAAAAAATAGTAAAAAAATAAAAAAGTTTGATTTCTACTCGTGCCATTTGGAAAAATCAGGGAAAAATTTAGGAAAAAGGAAAATTCTGGGTTATTTGCTTGTTTTGTGCTTTTCGATCATCCTTTGTTTTCACCTTGTTGCACTACGTCTCGACACGTCTTAGCCAGCAGCTGTGATTTGTACTTTGGATCAGGACTAAATAATCGCTAATCTGCACTCGTTAATTGCTAATCCTTGCTGTCATATTGTGTGCCTACCCATAGCTCCACATATTCTTCTATCAGCACAGGTTCATCTTGCAACTGTTACCCACGCTCAACAACAGATTGCTTCGCCCTGTTTGGTTTCATCAAAATTGCCAAAAAATTGAGGAAAATAAAGAAAAAAATTGTCAAAGTTTTTGCACACTTTTCAGAGAACGTGCTGTATTTCTGTAGACCGCATCCCACCTCATTTGTAGGTGCCAATTTTTGTGGTTGCATCTTTTTTGATCCTTGTTCAGAGAAAAATAAAAAAATGGTGAAAAAATAAAAAAGTTTGATTCCTACTAGTGCCTTTTGGAAAAATTAGTGAAAAATTTATGAAAAAAGGAAAATTCTGGGTTATTTGCTTGTTCTGTGCGTTCTTTCCATCGTCCTTTGTTTTCACCTTGTTACGCTACGTCTCAACACGTCTTAGCCAGCAGCTGTGATTAGTACTTTGGATCCGGATTGAACAATCGCTAATCTGCACTCGTTAATTGCTAATCCTTGCTGTCATATTGTGTGCCTACCCATAGCTCCACATATTCTTCTATCAGCACAGGTTCATCTTGCAACTGTTACCCACGCTCAACACAGATTGCTTCGCCCTCTTTGGTTTCATCAAAATTGCCAAAAAAATCAGGAAAATAAAGAAAAAAATTGTTAAAGTTTTTGCTCACTTTTCAGAGAACGTGCTGTATTTCTGTAGACCGTATCCCACCTCAGTTGTAGGTGCCAATTTTTGTGGTTGCATCTTTTTTATCCTTGTTGAGAGAAAAATAAAAAAATGGTGAAAAAATAAAAAAGTTTGATTCCTACTTGTGCCTTTTGGAAAAATCAGTGAAACATTTAGGAAAAAAAGGAAAATTTTGGGTTATTTGCTTGTTTTGTGCGTTCTTTCCATCGTCCTTTGTTTTCACCTTGTGGCGCTATGTCTCGACACGTCTTCGCCAGCAGTTGTGATTTGTACTTTGGATCCGGATTGAACAATCACTAATCTGCACTCGTTAATTGCTAATACTTGCTGTCATATTGTGTGCCTACCCATAGCTCCACATATTCTTCTATCAGCACAGGTTCATCTTGCAACTGTTACCCACGCTCAACAATAGATTGCTTCGCCCTGTTTGGTTTCATCAAAATTGCCAAAAAAATTCAGGAAAATAAAGAAAAAAATTGTCAAAGTTTTTGCACACTTTTCAGAGAACGTGCTGTATTTCTGTAGACCGCATCCCACCTCATTTGTAGGTGCCAATTTTTTTGTTTGCATCTTTTTTGATCCTTGTTCAGTGAAAGATAAAAAAAATGGTGAAAAAATAAAAAAGTTTGATTCCTACTAGTGCCTTTTGGAAAAATCAGTGAAAAATTTAGGAAAAAAGGAAAATTCTGGGTTATTTGTTTGTTTTGTGCGTTCTTTCCATCGTCCTTTGTCTTCACCTCGTTGCGCTACGTCTCGACACGTCTTAGCCAGCAGCTGTGATTTGTACTTTGGATCCGGATTGAACAATCGCTAATCTGCACTCGTTAATTGCTAATCCTTGCTGTCATATTGTGTGCCTACCCATAGCTCCCATATTCTTCTATCAGCACAGGTTCATCTTGCAACTGTTACCCACACTCAACAACAGATTGCTTCGCCCTGTTTGGTTTCATCAAAATTGCCAAAAAAATTCAGGAAAATATAGAAAAAAAATTGTCAATTTTTTTGCACGCTTTTCAGAGGACGTGCTGTATTTCTGTAGACCACATCCCAGCTTAGTTGTAGGTGCTAATTTTTATGGTTGCACCTTTTTTTATCCTTGTTCAGAGAAAAATTTAAAAAATTGTGAAAAAATAAAAAAGTTTGATTCCTACTTGTGCCTTTTGGAAAAATCAGGGAAAAATTCAGAAAAAAGGAAAATTCTAGTTTATTTGCTTGTTCTGTGCGTTCTTTCCATCGTCCTTTGTTTTCACCTTGTTGCGCTATGCCTCGACACGTCTTAGCCAGCAGCTGTGATTTGTACTTTGGATCTGGGTTGAATAATCGCTAATCTGCACTTGTTAATTGCTAATCCTTGTTGTCATATTGTGTGCCTACCCATAGCTCCACATATTCTTGTATCCGCATAGGTTCATCTTGCAACTGTTACCCACGCTCAACAACAGATTGCTTCGCCCTATTTGGTTTCATCAAAATTGCCAAAAAATTGAGGAAAATAAAGAAAAAAATTGTCAAAGTTTTTGCACGCTTTTCAGAGAACGTGCTGTATTTCTGTAGACCACATCCCACCTCAGTTGTAGGTGCCAATTTTTGTGGTTGCATCTTTTTTGATCCTTGTTCAGAGAAAAATAAAAAAAATAGTGAAAAAATAAAAAAGTTTGATTCCTACTGATGCCTTTTGGAAAAATCAGGGTAAAATTCAGGAAAAAGAAAAATTCTGGGTTATTTGCTTGTTCTGTGCGTTCTTTCCATCGTCCTTTGTTTTCACCTTGTTGCGCTACGTCTCGACACGTCTTAGCCAGCAGCTGTGATTAGTACTTTGGATCCGGATTGAACAATCGCTAATCTGCACTCGTTAATTGCTAATCCTTGCTGTCATATTGTGTGCCTACCCATAGCTCCACATATTCTTCTATCAGCACAGGTTCATCTTGCAACTGTTACCCACGCTCAACACAGATTGCTTCGCCCTCTTTGGTTTCATCAAAATTGCCAAAAAAATCAGGAAAATAAAGAAAAAAATTGTTAAAGTTTTTGCTCACTTTTCAGAGAACGTGCTGTATTTCTGTAGACCGTATCCCACCTCAGTTGTAGGTGCCAATTTTTATGGTTGCATCTTTTTTATCCTTGTTGAGAGAAAAATAAAAAAATGGTGAAAAAATAAAAAAGTTTGATTCCTACTTGTGCCTTTTGGAAAAATCAGTGAAACATTTAGGAAAAAAAGGAAAATTTTGGGTTATTTGCTTGTTTTGTGCGTTCTTTCCATCGTCCTTTGTTTTCACCTTGTGGCGCTATGTCTCGACACGTCTTCGCCAGCAGTTGTGATTTGTACTTTGGATCCGGATTGAACAATCACTAATCTGCACTCGTTAATTGCTAATACTTGCTGTCATATTGTGTGCCTACCCATAGCTCCACATATTCTTCTATCAGCACAGGTTCATCTTGCAACTGTTACCCACGCTCAACAATAGATTGCTTCGCCCTGTTTGGTTTCATCAAAATTGCCAAAAAAATTCAGGAAAATAAAGAAAAAAATTGTCAAAGTTTTTGCACACTTTTCAGAGAACGTGCTGTATTTCTGTAGACCGCATCCCACCTCATTTGTAGGTGCCAATTTTTTTGTTTGCATCTTTTTTGATCCTTGTTCAGTGAAAGATAAAAAAAATGGTGAAAAAATAAAAAAGTTTGATTCCTACTAGTGCCTTTTGGAAAAATCAGTGAAAAATTTAGGAAAAAAGGAAAATTCTGGGTTATTTGTTTGTTTTGTGCGTTCTTTCCATCGTCCTTTGTCTTCACCTCGTTGCGCTACGTCTCGACACGTCTTAGCCAGCAGCTGTGATTTGTACTTTGGATCCGGATTGAACAATCGCTAATCTGCACTCGTTAATTGCTAATCCTTGCTGTCATATTGTGTGCCTACCCATAGCTCCCATATTCTTCTATCAGCACAGGTTCATCTTGCAACTGTTACCCACACTCAACAACAGATTGCTTCGCCCTGTTTGGTTTCATCAAAATTGCCAAAAAAATTCAGGAAAATATAGAAAAAAAATTGTCAATTTTTTTGCACGCTTTTCAGAGGACGTGCTGTATTTCTGTAGACCACATCCCAGCTTAGTTGTAGGTGCTAATTTTTATGGTTGCACCTTTTTTTATCCTTGTTCAGAGAAAAATTTAAAAAATTGTGAAAAAATAAAAAAGTTTGATTCCTACTTGTGCCTTTTGGAAAAATCAGGGAAAAATTCAGAAAAAAGGAAAATTCTAGTTTATTTGCTTGTTCTGTGCGTTCTTTCCATCGTCCTTTGTTTTCACCTTGTTGCGCTATGTCTCGACACGTCTTAGCCAGCAGCTGTGATTTGTACTTTGGATCTGGGTTGAATAATCGCTAATCTGCACTTGTTAATTGCTAATCCTTGTTGTCATATTGTGTGCCTACCCATAGCTCCACATATTCTTGTATCAGCATAGGTTCATCTTGCAACTGTTACCCACGCTCAACAACAGATTGCTTCGCCCTATTTGGTTTCATCAAAATTGCCAAAAAATTGAGGAAAATAAAGAAAAAAATTGTCAAAGTTTTTGCACGCTTTTCAGAGAACGTGCTGTATTTCTGTAGACCACATCCCACCTCAGTTGTAGGTGCCAATTTTTGTGGTTGCATCTTTTTTGATCCTTGTTCAGAGAAAAATAAAAAAAATAGTGAAAAAATAAAAAAGTTTGATTCCTACTGATGCCTTTTGGAAAAATCAGGGTAAAATTCAGGAAAAAGAAAAATTCTGGGTTATTTGCTTGTTCTGTGCGTTCTTTCCATCGTCCTTTGTTTTCACCTTGTTGCGCTACGTCTCGACACGTCTTAGCCAGCAACTGTGATTTGTACTTTGGATCCGGACTAAACAATCGCTAATCTGCACTCGTTAATTGCTAATCCTTGCTGTCATATTGTGTGCCTACCCATAGCTCCACATATTCTTCTATCAGCATAGGTTCATCTTGCAACTGTTACCCACGCTCAACAACAGATTGCTTCGCCCTGTTTAGTTTCATCAAAATTGCCAAAAAATTGAGGAAAATAAAGAAAAAAATTGTCAAAGTTTTTGCACGCTTTTCAGAGAACGTGCTGTATTTCTATAGGCCACATCCCACCTCAGTTGTAGGTGCCAATTTTTGTGGTTGCATCTTTTTTGATCCTTGTTCAGAGAAAAATAAAAAAATAGTGAAAAAATAAAAAAGTTTGATTCCTACTGATGCCTTTTGGAAAAATCAGGGTAAAATTCGGGAAAAAGAAAAATTCCGGGTCATTTGCTTGTTCTGTGCGTTCTTTCCATCGTCCTTTGTTTTCACCTTGTTGCGCTACGTCTCGACACGTCTTAGCCAGCAGCTGTGATTTGTACTTTGGATCCGCTCTGAACAATCGCTAATCTGCACTCGTTAATTGCTAATCCTTGCTGTCATATTGTGTGCCTACCCATAGCTCTACATATTCTTCTATCAGCATAGGTTCATCTTACAACTGTTACCCACACTCAACAACAGGTTGCTTCGCCCTATTTGGTTTCATCAAAATTGCCAAAAAATTGAGGAAAATAAAGAAAAAAATTGTCAAAGTTTTCGCACGCTTTTCAAAGAACGTACTGTATTTCTGTAGACCGCATCCCACCTCAGTTGTATGTGCCAATTTTTGTCATTGCATCTTTTTTATCCATGTTCATAGAAAAATAAAAAAAATGGTGAAAAAATAAAAAAAGTTTGATTCCTAATAGTGTCTTTTGGAAAAATCAGGGAAAAATTCAGAAAAAAGGAAAATTCTGGGTTATTTGCTTGTTCTGTGCGTTCTTTCCATCGTCCTTTGTTTTCACCTTGTTGCGCTACGTCTCGACACGTCTTAGCCAGCAGCTGTGATTTGTACTTTGGATCTGGATTGAATAATCGCTAATCTGCACTCGTTAATTGCTAATCCTTGCTGTCATATTGTGTGCCTACCCATAGCTCCACATATTCTTCTATCAGCACAGGTTCATCTTGCATCTATTACCCACGCTCAACAACAGATTGCTTCGCCCTGTTTGGTTTCATCAAAATTGCCAAAAAATTGAGGAAAATAAAGAAAAAAATTGTCAAAGTTTTTGCACGCTTTTCAGAGAACGTGCTGTATTTCTGTAGACCACATCCCACCTCAGTTGTAGGTGCCAATTTTTGTGGTTGCATCTTTTTTGATCCTTGTTCAGAGAAAAATAAAAAAATAGTGAAAAAATAAAAAAGTTTGATTCCTACTAGTGCCTTTTGAAAAAATCAGGGAAAAATTCAGAAAAAGGAAAATTCTAGGTTATTTGCTTGTTCTGTGCGTTCTTTCCATCATCCTTTGTTTTCACCTTGTTGCGCTACGTCTCGACACGTCTTAGCCAGCAGCTGTGATTTGTACTTTGGATCTGGATTGAATAATCGCTAATCTGCACTCGTTAATTGCTAATCCTTGCTGTCATATTGTGTGCCTACCCATAGCTCCACATATTCTTCTATCAGCATAGGTTCATCTTGCAACTGTTAACCATGCTCAACAACAGATTGCTTCGCCCTGTTTGGTTTCATCAAAATTGCCAAAAAATTGAGGAAAATAAAGAAAAAAATTGTCAGTTTCTGCACGCTTTTCAGAGAACGTGCTGTATTTCTGTAGACCACATCCCACCTCAGTTGTAGGTGCCAATTTTTGTGGTTGCATCTTTTTTTATCCTTGTTAAGAGAAAAATAAAAAAATAGTGAAAAAATAAAAAAGTTTGATTCCTACTGATGCCTTTTGGAAAAATCAAGGTAAAATTCAGGAAAAAGAAAAATTCTAGGTTATTTGCTTGTTTTGTGCGTTCTTTCCATCGTCCTTTGTTTTCACCTTGTTGCGCTACTTCTCGACACGTCTTAGCCAGCAGCTGTGATTTGTACTTTGGATCAGGACTAAATAATCGCTAATCTGCACTCGTTAATTGCTAATCCTTGCTGTCATATTGTGTGCCTACCCATAGCTCCACATATTCTTCTATCAGCACAGGTTCATCTTGCAACTGTTACCCACACTCAACAACAGATTGCTTCGCCCTGTTTGGTTTCATCAAAATTACCAAAAAAATTTCGGAAAATAAAGAAAAAAATTGTCAAAGTTTTTGCATGCTTTTCAGAGAACGTACTGTATTTCTGTAGACCGCATCCCACCTCAGTTGTAGGTGCTAATTTTTATCATTGCATCTTTTTTGATCCTTGTTCAGAGAAAAATAAAAAAAATGGTGAAAAAATAAAAAAGTTTGACTCCTACTAGTGCCTTTTAGAAAAATCAGTGAAAAATTCAGGACAAAAGGAAAATTCCGGGTTATTTGCTTATTTTGTGCGTTCTTTCCATCGTCCTTTGTTTTCACCTTATTGCGCTACGTCTCGACACGTCTTAGGCAGCAGCTGTGATTTGTACTTTGGATCCGGATTGAACAATCGCTAATTTGCACTCGTTAATTGCTAATACTTGCTGTCATATTATGTGCCTACCCATAGCTCCACATATTCTTCTATCAGCACAGGTTCATCTTGAAACTGTTACCCACGCTCAACAACAGATTGCTTCGCCCTGTTTGGTTTCATCAAAATTACCAAAAAAATTCAGGAAAATACAGAAAAAAATTGTCAAAGTTTTTGCACACTTTTCAGAGAACGTGCTGTATTTCTGTGGACCGCATCCCACCTCATTTGTAGGTGCCAATTTTTGTGGTTGCATCTTTTTTGATCCTTGTTCAGAGAAAAATAAAAAAAATAGTGAAAAAATAAAAAAGTTTGATTCCTAATAGTGCCTTTTGGAAAAATCAGGGAAAAATTCAGAAAAAGGAAAATTCTAGGTTATTTGCTTGTTCTGTGCGTTCTTTCCATCGTCCTTTGTTTTCACCTTGTTGCGCTACGTCTCGACACGTCTTAGCCAGCAGCTGTGATTTGTACTTTGGATCTGGATTGAATAATCGCTAATCTGCACTCGTTAATTGCTAATCCTTGCTGTCATATTGTGTGCCTACCCATAGCTCCACATATTCTTCTATCAGCATAGGTTCATCTTGCAACTGTTAACCATGCTCAACAACAGATTGCTTCGCCCTGTTTGGTTTCATCAAAATTGCCAAAAAATTGAGAAAAATAAAGAAAAAAATTGTCAAAGTTTCTGCACGCTTTTCAGAGAACGTGCTGTATTTCTGTAGACCACATCCCACCTCAGTTGTAGGTGCCAATTTTTGTGGTTGCATCTTTTTTTATCCTTGTTAAGAGAAAAATAAAAAAAATAGTGAAAAAATAAAAAAGTTTGATTCCTACTGATGCCTTTTGGAAAAATCAAGGTAAAATTCAGGAAAAAGAAAAATTCTGGGTTATTTGCTTGTTTTGTGCGTTCTTTCCATCGTCCTTTGTTTTCACCTTGTTGCGCTACTTCTCGACACGTCTTAGCCAGCAGCTGTGATTTGTACTTTGGATCAGGACTAAATAATCGCTAATCTGCACTCGTTAATTGCTAATCCTTGCTGTCATATTGTGTGCCTACCCATAGCTCCACATATTCTTCTATCAGCACAGGTTCATCTTGCAACTGTTACCCACACTCAACAACAGATTGCTTCGCCCTGTTTGGTTTCATCAAAATTACCAAAAAAATTTCGGAAAATAAAGAAAAAAATTGTCAAAGTTTTTGCATGCTTTTCAGAGAACGTACTGTATTTCTGTAGACCGCATCCCACCTCAGTTGTAGGTGCTAATTTTTATCGTTGCATCTTTTTTGATCCTTGTTCAGAGAAAAATAAAAAAAATGGTGAAAAAATAAAAAAGTTTGACTCCTACTAGTGCCTTTTAGAAAAATCAGTGAAAAATTCAGGACAAAAGGAAAATTCCGGGTTATTTGCTTATTTTGTGCGTTCTTTCCATCGTCCTTTGTTTTCACCTTATTGCGCTACGTCTCGACACGTCTTAGGCAGCAGCTGTGATTTGTACTTTGGATCCGGATTGAACAATCGCTAATTTGCACTCGTTAATTGCTAATACTTGCTGTCATATTATGTGCCTACCCATAGCTCCACATATTCTTCTATCAGCACAGGTTCATCTTGAAACTGTTACCCACGCTCAACAACAGATTGCTTCGCCCTGTTTGGTTTCATCAAAATTACCAAAAAAATTCAGGAAAATACAGAAAAAAATTGTTAAAGTTTTTGCACACTTTTCAGAGAACGTGCTGTATTTCTGTGGACCGCATCCCACCTCATTTGTAGGTGCCAATTTTTGTGGTTGCATCTTTTTTGATCCTTGTTCAGAGAAAAATAAAAAAAATAGTGAAAAAATAAAAAAGTTTGATTCCTAATAGTGCCTTTTGGAAAAATCAGGGAAAAATTCAGAAAAAGGAAAATTCTAGGTTATTTGCTTGTTCTGTGCGTTCTTTCCATCGTCCTTTGTTTTCACCTTGTTGCGCTACGTCTCGACACGTCTTAGCCAGCAGCTGTGATTTGTACTTTGGATCTGGATTGAATAATCGCTAATCTGCACTCGTTAATTGCTAATCCTTGCTGTCATATTGTGTGCCTACCCATAGCTCCACATATTCTTCTATCAGCATAGGTTCATCTTGCAACTGTTAACCATGCTCAACAACAGATTGCTTCGCCCTGTTTGGTTTCATCAAAATTGCCAAAAAATTGAGAAAAATAAAGAAAAAAATTGTCAAAGTTTCTGCACGCTTTTCAGAGAACGTGCTGTATTTCTGTAGACCACATCCCACCTCAGTTGTAGGTGCCAATTTTTGTGGTTGCATCTTTTTTTATCCTTGTTAAGAGAAAAATAAAAAAAATAGTGAAAAAATAAAAAAGTTTGATTCCTACTGATGCCTTTTGGAAAAATCAAGGTAAAATTCAGGAAAAAGAAAAATTCTGGGTTATTTGCTTGTTTTGTGCGTTCTTTCCATCGTCCTTTGTTTTCACCTTGTTGCGCTACTTCTCGACACGTCTTAGCCAGCAGCTGTGATTTGTACTTTGGATCAGGACTAAATAATCGCTAATCTGCACTCGTTAATTGCTAATCCTTGCTGTCATATTGTGTGCCTACCCATAGCTCCACATATTCTTCTATCAGCACAGGTTCATCTTGCAACTGTTACCCACACTCAACAACAGATTGCTTCGCCCTGTTTGGTTTCATCAAAATTACCAAAAAAATTTCGGAAAATAAAGAAAAAAATTGTCAAAGTTTTTGCATGCTTTTCAGAGAACGTACTGTATTTCTGTAGACCGCATCCCACCTCAGTTGTAGGTGCTAATTTTTATCGTTGCATCTTTTTTGATCCTTGTTCAGAGAAAAATAAAAAAAATGGTGAAAAAATAAAAAAGTTTGACTCCTACTAGTGCCTTTTAGAAAAATCAGTGAAAAATTCAGGACAAAAGGAAAATTCCGGGTTATTTGCTTATTTTGTGCGTTCTTTCCATCGTCCTTTGTTTTCACCTTATTGCGCTACGTCTCGACACGTCTTAGGCAGCAGCTGTGATTTGTACTTTGGATCCGGATTGAACAATCGTTAATCTACACTCGTTAATTGCTAATCCTTGCTGTCATATTGTGTGCCTACCCATAGCTCCACATATTCTTCTATCAGCACAGGTTCATCTTGCAACTGTTACCCACGCTCAACAACAGATTGCTTCGCCCTGTTTGGTTTCATCAAAATTGCCAAAAAAATCAGGAAAATAAAGAAAAAAATTATCAAAGTTTTTGCACACTTTTCAGAGAACGTGCTGTATTTCTGTAGACCGCATCCCACCTCAGTTGTAGGTGCCAATTTTTGTGGTTGCATCTTTTTTATCCTTGTTCAGTGAAAAATAAAAAAATAGTGAAAAAACAAAAAAGTTTGATTCCTACTAGTGCCTTTTGGAAAAATCAAGGAAAAATTCAAGAAAAAAGAAAATTATGGGTTATTTGCTTGTTCTGTGCATTTTTTCCATCGTCCTTTGTTTTTACCTTGTTGCGCTATGTCTCGACACGTCTTAGCCAGCAGCTGTGATTTGTACTTTGGATCCGGATTGAACAATCGCTAATCTGCACTCGTTAATTGCTAATCCTTGCTGTCATATTGTGTGCATACCCATAGCTCCACATATTCTTCTATCAGCATAGGCTCATCTTGCAACTATTACCCACGCTCAACAACAGATTGCTTCACCCTGTTTGGTATCATCAAAATTGCCAAAAAAAATTCAGGAAAATAAAGAAACAAAATTGTCAAACTTTTTGCACGCTTCTCAAAGAAAGTGCTGTCTTTCTGTAGACCACATCCCACCTCAGTTGTAGATGCCAATTTTTGTGGTTGCATCTTTTTTGATCCTTGTTCAGAGAAAAATAAAAAAAATAGTGAAAAAATAAAAAAGTTTGATTTCTACTAGTGCCTTTTGGAAAAATCAAGGAAAAATTCAAGAAAAAAGAAAATTCTGGGTTATTTGCTTGTTTTGTGCGTTCTTTCCATCGTCCTTTGTTTTCACCTTGTTGCGCTACGTCTCGACACATCTTAGCCAGCAGCTGTGATTTGTACTTTGGATCCGGATTCAACAATCGCTAATCTGCACTCGTTAATTGCTAATCCTTGCTGTCATATTGTGTGCCTACCCATAGCTCCACATATTCTTCTATCAGCACAGGTTCATCTTGTAACTGTTACCCACACTCAACAACAGATTGCTTCGCCCTGTTTGGTTTCATCAAAATTACCAAAAAAATTCAGGAAAATAAAGAAAAAAATTGTCAAAGTTTTGCACGCTTTTTAAAGAACGTGCTGTATTTCTGTAGACCGCATCCCACCTCAGTTGTAGGTGCCAATTTTTGTGGTTGCATCTTTTTTGATCCTTGTTCAGAGAAAAATAAAAAAATAGTGAAAAAATAAAAAAGTTTGATTCCTACTGATGCCTTTTGGAAAAATCAGGGTAAAATTCAGGAAAAAGAAAAATTCCAGGTTATTTGCTTGTTCTGTGCGTTCTTTCCATCGTCCTTTGTTTTCACCTTGTTGCGCTACGTCTCGACACGTCTTAGCTAGCAGCTGTGTACTTTGGATCTGGACTAAATAATCGCTAATCTGCACTCGTTAATTGCTAATCCTTGCTGTCATATTGTGTGCCTGCCCATAGCTCCACATATTCTTCTATCAGCACAGGTTCATCTTGCAACTGTTACCCACACTCAACAACAGATTGCTTCGCCCTGTTTGGTTTCATCAAAATTACCAAAAAAATTTCGGAAAATAAAGAAAAAAAATTGTCAAAGTTTTTGCATGCTTTTCAGAGAACGTACTGTATTTCTGTAGACCGCATCCCACCTCAGTTGTAGGTGCCAATTTTTATCGTTGCATCTTTTTTGATCCTTGTTCAGAGAAAAATAAAAAAATGGTGAAAAAATAAAAAAGTTTGATTCCTACTAGTGCCTTTTTGAAAAATCAGTGAAAAATTCAGGAAAAAAGGAAAATTCCGGGTTATTTGCTTATTTTGTGCGTTCTTTCCATCGTCCTTTGTTTTCACCTTATTGCGCTACGTCTCGACACGTCTTAGCCAGCAGCTGTGATTTGTACTTTGGATCCAGATTGAATAATCGTTAATCTACACTCGTTAATTGCTAATCCTTGCTGTCATATTGTGTGCCTACCCATAGCTCCACATATTCTTCTATCAGCACAGGTTCATCTTGCAACTGTTACCCACGCTCAACAACAGATTGCTTCGCCCTGTTTGGTTTCATCAAAATTGCCAAAAAAAATCAGGAAAATAAAGAAAAAAATTATCAAAGTTTTTGCACACTTTTCAGAGAACGTGCTGTATTTCTGTAGACCGGATCCCCCTCAGTTGTAGGTGCCAATTTTTGTGGTTGCATCTTTTTTATCCTTGTTCAGTGAAAAATAAAAAATAGTGAAAAAATAAAAAAGTTTGATTCCTACTGGTGCCTTTTGGAAAAATCAGGGAAAAATTCAGGAAAAAAGAAAATTCTAGGTTATTTGCTTGTTCTGTGCGTTCTTTCCATCGTCCTTTGTTTTCACCATGTTGCGCTACGTCTCGACACGTCTTAGCCAGCAGCTGTGATTTGTACTTTGGATCTGGGTTGAATAATCGCTAATCTGCACTTGTTAATTGCTAATCCTTGCTGTCATATTGTGTGCCTACCCATAGCTCCACATATTCTTCTATAAGCATAGGTTCATCTTGCAACTGTTACCCACGCTCAACAACAGATTGCTTCGCCCTGTTTGGTTTCATCAAAATTGCCAAAAAATTGAGGAAAATAAAGAAAAAAATTATCAAAGTTTTTGCACGCTTTTCAGAGAACGTGCTGTATTTCTGTAGACCACATCCCACCTCAGTTGTAGGTGCCAATTTTTGTGGTTGCATCTTTTTTGATCCTTGTTCAGAGAAAAATAAAAAAAATAGTGAAAAAATAAAAAAGTTTGATTCCTACTGATGCCTTTTGGAAAAATCAGGGTAAAATTCAGGAAAAAGAAAAATTCTGGGTTATTTGCTTGTTCTGTGCGTTCTTTCCATCGTCCTTTGTTTTCACCTTGTTGCGCTATGTCTCGACACGTCTTAGCCAGCAGCTGTGATTTGTACTTTGGATCCGGACTGAACAATCGCTAATCTGCACTCGTTAATTGCTAATCCTTGCTGTCATATTGTGTGCCTACCCATAGCTCCACATATTCTTCTATCCGAACAGGTTCATCTTGCAACTGTTACCCACGCTCAACAATAGATTGGTTCGCCCTATTTGGTTTCATCAAAATTGCCAAAAAAAATTCAGGAAAATAAAGAAAAAATTGTCAAAGTTTTTGCACGCTTTTCAGAGAAGGTGCTGTATTTCTGTAGACCGCATCCCACCTCAGTTGTACGTGCCAATTTTTATGGTTGCATCTTTTTTATCCTTGTTCAGAGAAAAATAAAAAAATGGTGAAAAAATAAAAAAGTTTGATTCCTACTAGTGCCTTTTGAAAAAATCAGTGAAAAATTCAGGAAAAAAGAAAAATTCCGGGTTATTTGCTTATTTTGTGCGTTCTTTCCATCGTCCTTTGTTTTCACCTTATTGCGCTACGTCTCGACACGTCTTAGCCAGCAGCTGTGATTTGTACTTTGGATCCAGATTGAATAATCGTTAATCTACACTCGTTAATTGCTAATCCTTGCTGTCATATTGTGTGCCTACCCATAGCTCCACATATTCTTCTATCAGCACAGGTTCATCTTGCAACTGTTACCCACGCTCAACAACAGATTGCTTCGCCCTGTTTGGTTTCATCAAAATTACCAAAAAAAATCAGGAAAATAAAGAAAAAAATTATCAAAGTTTTTGCACACTTTTCAGAGAACGTGCTGTATTTCTGTAGACCGGATCCCCCCTCAGTTGTAGGTGCCAATTTTTGTGGTTGCATCTTTTTTATCCTTGTTCAGTGAAAAATAAAAAATAGTGAAAAAATAAAAAAGTTTGATTCCTACTGGTGCCTTTTGGAAAAATCAGGGAAAAATTCAGGAAAAAAGAAAATTCTAGGTTATTTGCTTGTTCTGTGCGTTCTTTCCATCGTCCTTTGTTTTCACCATGTTGCGCTACGTCTCGACACGTCTTAGCCAGCAGCTGTGATTTGTACTTTGGATCTGGGTTGAATAATCTCTAATCTGCACTTGTTAATTGCTAATCCTTGCTGTCATATT
>JAKOGQ010000466.1:0-17728 GCA_022457205.1 Saccharum spontaneum
TCAAACTTTTTTATTTTTTCACTTTTTTTTATATTTTTCTCTGAACAAGGTTCACAAAAGATGCAACCACAAAAATTGGCACCTACAACTGAGGTGGGATGTGGTCTACAGAAAAATAGCACGTTTTCTGAAAAGCGTGCAAAAACTTTGAAATTTTTTTTTTTATTTTCCTGATTTTCTGAAAAGCGTGCAAAAACTTTGAAAATTTTTTTTCTTTATTTTCCTGATTTTTTTGGTAATTTTGATGAGACCAAACAGGGTGAAGCAATCTGTTGTTGAGCGTGGTTAACAGTTGCAAGATGAAACTGTGCTGACAGAAGAATTTGTGGAGCTATGGGTAGGCACACAATATGACAGCAAGGATTAGCAATTAACGAATAGAGATTAGCGATTGTTCAATCTGGATCCAAAGTACAAATCACAGCTGCTGGCTAAGACGTGTCGAGACGTAGCGCAACAAGGTGAAAACAAAGGATGATGGAAAGAACGCACAGAACAAGCAAATAACCAGATTTTTTCTTTTTCCTGAATTTTTCCCTGATTTTCCCAAAAGGCACTAGTAGGAATCAAACTTTTTTATTTTTTCACTATTTTTTTATATTTTCTCTGAACAAGGATCACAAAAGATGCAACCACAAAAATTGGCACCTACAACTGAGGTGGGATGTGGTCTACAGAAAAATAGCACGTTCTCTGCAAAGCGTGCAAAAACTTTGAAAATTTTTTTTCTTTATTTTCCTGATTTTTTTTAGTAATTTTGAAGAAACCAAACAGGGCGAAGCAATCTGTTGTTGAGCGTGGTTAACAGTTGCAAGATGAAACTGTGCTGACAGAAGAATATGTGGAGCTATGGGTAGGCACACAATATGACAGCAAGGATTAGCAATTAACGAATATAGATTAGCGATTGTTCAATCCGGAACCAAAGTAATAATCACAGCTGCTGGCTAAGACGTGTCGAGACGTAGCGCTACAAGGTGAAAACAAAGGATGATGGAAAGAACGCACAGAACAAGCAAATAACCGGATTTTTTCTTTTTCCTGAATTTTTCCCTGATTTTCCCAAAAGGCATAAGTAGGAATAAAACTTTTTTTTCACTATTTTTTTATATTTTTCTCTGAACAAGGATCACAAAAGATGCATCCACAAAAATTGGCACCTACAACTGAGGTGGGATGTGGTCTATAGAAAAATAGCATGTTCTCAGAAAAGCGTGCAAAAACTTTGACAATTTTTTTTCATTATTTTCCTGATTTTTTTGGCAATTTTGATTAAACCAAATAGAGCAAAGCAATCTGTTGTTGAGCGTGGTTAACAGTTGCAAGATGAAACTGTGCTGACAGAAGAATATGTGGAGCTATGGGTAGGCACACAATATGACAGCAAGGATTAGCAATTAACGAATAGAGATTAGCGATTGTTCAATCCGGATCCAAAGTACAAATCACAGCTGCTGGCTAAGACGTGTCGAGACGTAGCGCAACAAGGTGAAAACAAAGGATGATGGAAAGAACGCACAGAACAAGCAAATAACCAGATTTTTTCTTTTTCCTGAATTTTTCCCTGATTTTCCCAAAAGGCACTAGTAGGAATCAAACTTTTTTTATTTTTTCACTATTTTTTTATATTTTCTCTGAACAAGGATCACAAAAGATGCAACCACAAAAATTGGCACCTACAACTGAGGTGGGATGTGGTCTACAGAAAAATAGCACGTTCTCTGCAAAGCGTGCAAAAACTTTGAAAATTTTTTTTCTTTATTTTCCTGATTTTTTTTGGTAATTTTGATGAAACCAAACAGGGCGAAGCAATCTGTTGTTGAGCGTGGTTAACAGTTGCAAGATGAAACTGTGCTGACAGAAGAATATGTGGAGCTATGGGTAGGCACACAATATGACAGCAAGGATTAGCAATTAACGAATACAGATTAGCGATTGTTCAATCCGGATCCAAAGTACAAATCACAGCTGCTGGCTAAGACGTGTCAAGACGTAGCGCAACAAGGTGAAAACAAAGGATGATGGAAAGAACGCACAGAACAAGCAAATAACCGGATTTTTTCTTTTTCCTGAATTTTTCCCTGATTTTCCCAAAAGGCACTAGTAGGAATCAAACTTTTTTATTTTTTCACTTTTTTTTATATTTTTCTCTGAACAAGGATCACAAAAGATGCAACCACAAAAATTGGCACCTACAACTGAGGTGGGATGTGGTCTACAGAAAAATAGCACGTTCTCTGCAAAGCGTGCAAAAACTTTGAAAATTTTTTTTCTTTATTTTCCTGATTTTTTTTGGTAATTTTGATGAAACCAAACAGGGCGAAGCAATCTGTTGTTGAGCGTGGTTAACAGTTGCAAGATGAAACTGTGCTGACAGAAGAATATGTGGAGCTATGGGTAGGCACACAATATGACAGCAAGGATTAGCAATTAACGAATACAGATTAGCGATTGTTCAATCCGGATCCAAAGTACAAATCACAGCTGCTGGCTAAGACGTGTCAAGACGTAGCGCAACAAGGTGAAAACAAAGGATGATGGAAAGAACGCACAGAACAAGCAAATAACCGGATTTTTTCTTTTTCCTGAATTTTTCCCTGATTTTCCCAAAAGGCACTAGTAGGAATCAAACTTTTTTATTTTTTCACTTTTTTTTATATTTTTCTCTGAACAAGGATCACAAAAGATGCAACCACAAAAATTGGCACCTACAACTGAGGTGGGATGTGGTGTACAGAAAAATAGCACGTTCTCTGAAAAGCGTGCAAAAACTTTGACAATTTTTTTTCTTTATTTTCCTGATTTTTTTGGCAATTTTGATGAAACCAAATAGGGCAAAGCAATCTGTTGTTGAGCGTGGTTAATAGTTGCAAGATGAAACTGTGCTGACAGAAGAATATGTGGAGCTATGGGTAGGCACACAATATGACAGCAAGGATTAGCAATTAACGAATACAGATTAGCGATTGTTCAATCCGGATCCAAAGTACAAATCACAGCTGCTGGCTAAGACGTGTCGAGACGTAGCGCAACAAGGTGAAAACAAAGGATGATGGAAAGAACGCACAGAACAAGCAAATAACCAGATTTTTTCTTTTTCCTGAATTTTTCCCTGATTTTCCCAAAAGGCACTAGTAGGAATCAAACTTTTTTATTTTTTCACTATTTTTTTATATTTTTTCTCTGAACAAGGATCACAAAAGATACAACCACAAAAATTGGCACCTACAACTGTGGTGGGATGTGGTCTATAGAAAAATAGCACGTTCTCTGAAAAGCGTGCAAAAACTTTGATAATTTTTTTCTTTTTCCTGATTTTTTTGGCAATTTTGATGAAATTAAACAGGGCGAAGCAATCTGTTGTTGAGCGTGGTTAACAGTTGCAAGATGAAACTGTGCTGACAGAAGAATATGTGGAGCTATGGGTCGGCACACAATATGACAGCAAGGATTAGCAATTAACGAATACAGATTAGCGATTGTTCAATCCGGATCCAAAGTACAAATCACAGCTGCTGGCTAAGACGTGTCGAGACGTAGCGCAACAAGGTGAAAACAAAGGATGATGGAAAAAAAGCACAGAACAAGCAAATAACCGGATTTTTTCTTTTTCCTGAATTTTTCCCTGATTTTCCCAAAAGGCACTAGTAGGAATCAAACTTTTTTATTTTTTCACTATTTTTTTTATATTTTTCTCTAAACAAGGATCACAAAAGATGCAACCACAAAAATTGGCACCTACAACTGAAGTGGGATGTGGTCTACAGAAAAATAGCACGTTCTCTGAAAAGCGTGCAAAAACTTTGACAATTTTTTTCTTTATTTTCCTGATTTTTTTGTCAATTTTGATGAAACCAAACAGGGCAAAGCAATCTGTTGTTGAGCGTGGTTAACAGTTGCAAGATGAAACTGTGCTGACAGAAGAATATATGGAGCTATGGGTAGGCACACAATATGACAGCAAGGATTAGCAATTAACGAATACAGATTAGCGATTGTTCAATCCAGATCCAAAGTACAAATCACAGCTGCTGGCTAAGACGTGTCGAGACGTAGCGCAACAAGGTGAAAACAAAGGATGATGGAAAGAACGCACAGAACAAGCAAATAACCAGATTTTTCTTTTTCCTGAATTTTTCCCTGATTTTCCCAAAAGGCACTAGTAGGAATCAAACTTTTTTTTCACTATTTTTTTATATTTTTCTCTGAACAAGGATCACAAAAGATGCAACCACAAAAATTGGCACCTACAACTGAGGTGGGACGTGGTCTACAGAAAAATAGCACGTTCTCTGAAAAGCGTGCAAAAATTTTGACAATTTTTTTTCTTTATTTTCCTGATTTTTTTGGCAATTTTGATGAAACCAAATAGGGCGAAGCAATCTGTTGTTGAGCGTGGTTAACAGTTGCAAGATGAAACTGTGCTGACAGAAGAATATGTGGAGCTATGGGTAGGCACACAATATGACAGCAAGGATTAACAATTAACGAATACAGATTAGCGATTGTTCAATCCGGATCTAAAGTACAAATCACAGCTGCTGGCTAAGACGTGTCGAGACGTAGCGCAACAAGGTGAAAACAAAGGATGATGGAAAGAACGCACAGAATAAGCAAATAACCGGATTTTTCTTTTTCCTGAATTTTTCCCTGATTTTCCCAAAAGGCACTAGTAGGAATCAAACTTTTTTATTTTTTCACTATTTTTTTATATTTTTCTCTGAACAAGGATCACAAAAGATGCAACCACAAAAATTGGCACCTACAACTGAGGTGGGATGTGGTCTACAGAAAAATAGCACGTTCTCTGAAAAGCGTGCAAAAATTTTGACAATTTTTTTTCTTTATTTTCCTGATTTTTTTGGCAATTTTGATGAAACCAAATAGGGCGAAGCAATCTGTTGTTGAGCGTGGTTAACAGTTGCAAGATGAAACTGTGCTGACAGAAGAATATGTGGAGCTATGGGTAGGCACACAATATGACAGCAAGGATTAGCAATTAACGAATACAGATTAGCGATTGTTCGATCCGGATCCAAAGAACAAATCACGGCTGCTGGCTAAGACGTGTCGAGACGTAGCGCAACAAGGTGAAAACAAAGGATGATGGAAAGAACGCACAGAACAAGCAAATAACCGGATTTTTTCTTTTTCCTGAATTTTTCCCTAATTTTCCCAAAAGGCACTAGTAGGAATCAAACTTTTTTTATTTTTTCACTATTTTTTTATATTTTTCTCTGAACAAGGATCACAAAAGATGCAACCACAAAAATTGGCACCTACAACTGAGGTGGGATGTGGTCTATAGAAAAATAGCACGTTCTTTGAAAAGCGTACAAAAACTTTGACAATTTTTTTCTTTATTTTCCTGATTTTTTTGGCAATTTTGATGAAACCAAATAGGGCGAAGCAATCTGTTGTTGAGCGTGGTTAACAATTGCAAGATGAAACTGTGCTGACAGAAGAATATGTGGAGCTATGGGTAGGCACACAATATGACAGCAAGGATTAGCAATTAACGAATACAGATTAGTGATTGTTCAATCCGGATCCAAAGTAATAATCACAGCTGCTGGCTAAGACGTGTCGAGACGTAGCGCAACAAGGTGAAAACAAAGGATGATGGAAAGAACGCACAGAACAAGCAAATAACCAGATTTTTTCTTTTTCCTGAATTTTTCTCTGATTTTCCCAGAAGGCACTAGTAGGAATAAAACTTTTTTAACTTTTCACTATTTTTTTTATATTTTTCTCTGAACAAGGATCACAAAAGATGCAACCACAAAAATTGGCACCAACAATTGAGGTGGGATGTGGTCTACAGAAAAATAGCACATTCTCTGAAAAGCGTGCAAAAACTTTGACAATTTTTTTTCTTTATTTTCCTGATTTTTTTGGCAATTTTGATGAAACCAAACAGGGCGAAGCAATCTGTTGTTGAGCATGGTTAACAATTGCAAGATGAAACTGTGCTGACAGAAGAATATGTGGAGCTATGGGTAGGCACACATTATGACAGCAAGGATTAGCAATTAACGAATACAGATTAGCGATTGTTCAATCCGGATCCAAGGTACAAATCACAGCTGCTGGCTAAGACGTGTCGAGACGTAGCGCAACAAGGTGAAAACAATGGATGATGGAAAGAATGCACAGAACAAGCAAATAACCAGATTTTTTCTTTTTCCTGAATTTTTCCCTGATTTTCCCAAAAGGCACTAGTAGGAATCAAACTTTTTTATTTTTTCACTATTTTTTTTATATTTTTCTCTGAACAAGGATCACAAAAGATGCAACCACAAAAATTGGCACCTACAACTGAAGTGGGATGTGGTCTACAGAAAAATAGCACGTTCTCTGAAAAGCGTGCAAAAACTTTGACAATTTTTTTCTTTATTTTCCTGATTTTTTTGTCAATTTTGATGAAACCAAACAGGGCAAAGCAATCTGTTGTTGAGCGTGGTTAACAATTGCAAGATGAAACTGTGCTGACAGAAGAATATGTGGAGCTATGGGTAGGCACACAATATGACAACAAGGATTAGCAATTAACGAATACAGATTAGCGATTGTTCAATCCGGATCCAAAGTACAAATCACAGGTGCTGGCTAAGACGTGTCGAGACGTAGCGCAACAAGGTGAAAACAAAGGATGATGGAAAGAACGCACAGAACAAGCAAATAACCAGATTTTTCTTTTTCCTGAATTTTTCCCTGATTTTCCCAAAAGGCACTAGTAGGAATCAAACTTTTTTTTCACTATTTTTTTATATTTTTCTCTGAACAAGGATCACAAAAGATGCAACCACAAAAATTGGCACCTACAACTGAGGTGGGACGTGGTCTACAGAAAAATAGCACGTTCTCTGAAAAGCGTGCAAAAATTTTGACAATTTTTTTTCTTTATTTTCCTGATTTTTTTGGCAATTTTGATGAAACCAAATAGGGCGAAGCAATCTGTTGTTGAGCGTGGTTAACAGTTGCAAGATGAAACTGTGCTGACAGAAGAATATGTGGAGCTATGGGTAGGCACACAATATGACAGCAAGGATTAACAATTAACGAATACAGATTAGCGATTGTTCAATCCGGATCTAAAGTACAAATCACAGCTGCTGGCTAAGACGTGTCGAGACGTAGCGCAACAAGGTGAAAACAAAGGATGATGGAAAGAACGCACAGAATAAGCAAATAACCGGATTTTTCTTTTTCCTGAATTTTTCCCTGATTTTCCCAAAAGGCACTAGTAGGAATCAAACTTTTTTATTTTTTCACTATTTTTTTATATTTTTCTCTGAACAAGGATCACAAAAGATGCAACCACAAAAATTGGCACCTACAACTGAGGTGGGATGTGGTCTACAGAAAAATAGCACGTTCTCTGAAAAGCGTGCAAAAATTTTGACAATTTTTTTTCTTTATTTTCCTGATTTTTTTGGCAATTTTGATGAAACCAAATAGGGCGAAGCAATCTGTTGTTGAGCGTGGTTAATAGTTGCAAGATGAAACTGTGCTGACAGAAGAATATGTGGAGCTATGGGTAGGCACACAATATGACAGCAAGGATTAGCAATTAACGAATACAGATTAGCGATTGTTCGATCCGGATCCAAAGTACAAATCACGGCTGCTGGCTAAGACATGTCGAGACGTAGCGCAACAAGGTGAAAACAAAGGATGATGGAAAGAACGCACAGAACAAGCAAATAACCGGATTTTTTCTTTTTCCTGAATTTTTCCCTAATTTTCCCAAAAGGCACTAGTAGGAATCAAACTTTTTTTATTTTTTCACTATTTTTTTATATTTTTCTCTGAACAAGGATCACAAAAGATGCAACCACAAAAATTGGCACCTACAACTGAGGTGGGATGTGGTCTATAGAAAAATAGCACGTTCTCTGAAAAGCGTGCAAAAACTTTGACAATTTTTTTCTTTATTTTCCTGATTTTTTTGGCAATTTTGATGAAACCAAATAGGGCGAAGCAATCTGTTGTTGAGCGTGGTTAACAATTGCAAGATGAAACTGTGCTGACAGAAGAATATGTGGAGCTATGGGTAGGCACACAATATGACAGCAAGGATTAGCAATTAACGAATACAGATTAGTGATTGTTCAATCCGGATCCAAAGTAATAATCACAGCTGCTGGCTAAGACGTGTCGAGACGTAGCGCAACAAGGTGAAAACAAAGGATGATGGAAAGAACGCACAGAACAAGCAAATAACCAGATTTTTTCTTTTTCCTGAATTTTTCTCTGATTTTCCCAAAAGGCACTAGTAGGAATAAAACTTTTTTATTTTTTCACTATTTTTTTTTATATTTTTCTCTGAACAAGGATCACAAAAGATGCAACCACAAAAATTGGCACCAACAATTGAGGTGGGATGTGGTCTACAGAAAAATAGCACATTCTCTGAAAAGCGTGCAAAAACTTTGACAATTTTTTTCTTTATTTTCCTGATTTTTTTGGCAATTTTGATGAAACCAAACAGGGCGAAGCAATCTGTTGTTGAGCATGGTTAACAATTGCAAGATGAAACTGTGCTGACAGAAGAATATGTGGAGCTATGGGTAGGCACACATTATGACAGCAAGGATTAGCAATTAACGAATACAGATTAGTGATTGTTCAATCCGGATCCAAAGTACAAATCACAGTTGCTGGCTAAGACGTGTCGAGACGTAGCGCAACAAGGTGAAAACAAAGGATGATGGAAAGAACGCACAGAACAAGCAAATAACCAGATTTTTTCTTTTTCCTGAATTTTTCCCTGATTTTCCCAAAAGGCACTAGTAGGAATCAAACTTTTTTATTTTTTCACTATTTTTTTATATTTTTCTCTAAACAAGGATCACAAAAGATGCAACCACAAAAATTGGCACCTACAACTGAGGTGGGATGTGGTCTACAGAAAAATAGCACGTTCTCTGAAAAGCGTGCAAAAACATTGAAAATTTTTTTCTTTATTTTCCTGATTTTTTTGGTAATTTTGATGAAACCAAACAGGGCGAAGCAATCTGTTGTTGAGCGTGGTTAACAGTTGCAAGATGAAACTCTGCTGACAGAAGAATATGTGGAGCTATGGGTAGGCACACGATATGACAGCAAGGATTAGCAATTAACGAATATAGATTAGCGATTGTTCAATCTGGATCCAAAGTACAAATCACAGCTGCTGGCTAAGACGTGTCGAGACGTAGCGCAACAAGGTGAAAACAAAGGATGATGGAAAGAACGCACAGAACAAGCAAATAACCGGATTTTTTCTTTTTTCTGAATTTTTCCCTGATTTTGCCAAAAGGCAGTAGTAGGAATCAAACTTTTTTATTTTTTCACTTTTTTTATATTTTTCTCTGAACAGGGATCACAAAAGATGCAACCACAAAAATTAGCACCTACAACTGAGGTGGGATGTGGTCTATAGAAAAATAGCACGTTCTCTGAAAAGCGTGCAAAAACTTTGACAATTTTTTTTCTTTATTTTCCTGATTTTTTTGGCAATTTTGATGAAACCAAACAGGGCAAAGCAATCTGTTGTTGAGCGTGGTTAACAGTTGCAAGATGAAACTGTGCTGACAGAAGAATATGTGGAGCTATGGGTGGGCACACAATATGACAGCAAGGATTAGCAATTAACGAATACAGATTAGCGATTGTTCAATCCAGATCCAAAGTACAAATCACAGCTGCTGGCTAAGACGTGTCGAGACGTAGCGCAACAAGGTGAAAGCAAAGGATGATGGAAAGAACGCACAGAACAAGCAAATAACCGGATTTTTTCTTTTTTCTGAATTTTTCCCTGATTTTCCCAAAAGGCTGTAGTAGGAATCAAAGTTTTTTATTTTTTCACTTTTTTTAATATTTTTCTCTGAACAGGGATCACAAAAGATGCAACCACAAAAATTGGCACCTACAACTGAGGTGGGATGTGGTCTATAGAAAAATTGCACGTTCTCTGAAAAGCGTGAAAAAACTTTGACAATTTTTTTTCTTTATTTTCCTGATATTTTTGGCAATTTTGATGAAACCAAACAGTACGAAGCAATCTGTTGTTGAGCGTGGTTAACAATTGCAAGATGAAACTGTGCTGACAGAAGAATATGTGGAGCTATGGGTAGGCACACAATATGACAGCAAGGATTAGCAATTAACTAATACATATTAGCGATTGTTCAATCCGGATCCAAAGTACAAATCACAGCTGCTGGCTAAGACGTGTCGAGACGTAGCGCAACAAGGTGAAAACAAAGGATGACGGATAGAACGCACAGAACAAGCAAATAACCAGATTTTTTCTTTTTCCTGAATTTTTCCCTGATTTTCCCAAAAGGCACTAGTAGGAATCAAACTTTTTTATTTTTTCACTATTTTTTTTATATTTTCTCTGAACAAGGATCACAAAAGATGCAACCACAAAAATTGGCACCTACAACTCAGGTGGGATGTGGTCTACAAAAAGTAGCATGTTCTCTGAAAAGCGTGCAAAAACTTTAAATTTTTTTTTATTTTCCTGATTTTTTTTGGTAATTTTGATGAAACCAAACAGGGCGAAGCAATCTGTTGTTGAGCGTGGTTAACAGTTGCAAGATGAAACTGTGCTGACAGAAGAATATGTGGAGCTATGGGTAGGCACACAATATGATAGCAAGGATTAGCAATTAACGAATATAGATTAGCGATTGTTTAATCCAGATCCAAAGTACAAATCATAGCTGCTGGCTAAGACGTGTCGAGACGTAGCGCAATAAGGTGAAAACAAAGGATGATGGAAAGAACGCACAGAACAAGCAAATAACCGGATTTTTTCTTTTTCCTGAATTTTTCCTTGATTTTCCCAAAAGGCACTAGTAGGAATCAAACTTTTTTTCACTATTTTTTTATATTTTTCTCTGAACAAGGATCACAAAAGATGCAACCACAAAAATTGGCACCCACAACTGAGGTGGGATGTGGTCTATAGAAAAATAGCATGTTCTCTGAAAAGCGTGCAAAAACATTGACAATTTTTTTTCTTTATTTTCCTGATTTTTTTGGCAATTTTGATGAAACCAAACAGAGCAAAGCAATCTGTTGTTGAGCGTGGTTAACAGTTGCAAGATGAAACTATGCTGACAGAAGAATATGTGGAGCTATGGGTAGGCACACAATATGACAGAAAGGATTAGCAATTAACGAATACAGATTAGCGATTGTTCAATCCGGATCCAAAGTACAAATCACAGCTGCTGGCTAAGACGTGTCGAGACGTAGCGCAACAAGGTGAAAACAAAGGATGATGGAAAGAACGCACAGAACAAGCAAATAACCGGATTTTTTCTTTTTCCTAAATTTTTCCCTGATTTTCCCAAAAGGCACTAGTAGGAATCAAACTTTTTTTCACTATTTTTTTATATTTTTCTCTGAACAAGGATCACAAAAGATGCAACCACAAAAATTGGCACCTACAACTGAGGTGGGATGTGGTCTATAGAAAAATAGCATGTTCTCTGAAAAGCGTGCAAAAACTTTGACAATTTTTTTCTTTATTTTCCTGATTTTTTTGGCAATTTTGATGAAACCAAACAGAGCAAAGCAATCTGTTGTTGAGCGTGGTTAACAGTTGCAAGATGAAACTGTGCTGACAGAAGAATATGTGGAGCTATGGGTAGGCACACAATATGACAGCAAGGATTAGCAATTAACGAATATAGATTAGCGATTGTTCAATCTGGATCCAAAGTACAAATCACAGCTGCTGGCTAAGACGTGTCGAGACGTAGCGCAACAAGGTGAAAACAAAGGATGATGGAAAGAACGCACAGAACAAGCAAATAACCGGATTTTTTCTTTTTCCTAAATTTTTCCCTGATTTTCCCAAAAGGCACTAGTAGGAATCAAACTTTTTTTCACTATTTTTTTATATTTTTCTCTGAACAAGGATCACAAAAGATGCAACCACAAAAATTGGCACCTACAACTGAGGTGGGATGTGGTCTATAGAAAAATAGCATGTTCTCTGAAAAGCGTGCAAAAACTTTGACAATTTTTTTCTTTATTTTCCTGATTTTTTTGGCAATTTTGATGAAACCAAACAGAGCAAAGCAATCTGTTGTTGAGCGTGGTTAACAGTTGCAAGATGAAACTGTGCTGACAGAAGAATATGTGGAGCTATGGGTAGGCACACAATATGACAGCAAGGATTAGCAATTAACGAATATAGATTAGCGATTGTTCAATCTGGATCCAAAGTACAAATCACAGCTGCTGGCTAAGACGTGTCGAGACGTAGCGCAACAAGGTGAAAACAAAGGATGATGGAAAGAACGCACAGAACAAGCAAATAACCGGATTTTTTCTTTTTTTCTGAATTTTTCCCTGATTTTCCCAAAAGGCAGTAGTAGGAATCAAACTTTTTTATTTTTTCACTTTTTTTTATATTTTTCTCTGAACAGGGATCACAAAAGATGCATCCACAAAAATTGGCACCTACAACTGAGGTGGGATGTGGTCTATAGAAAAATTGCACGTTCTCTGAAAAGCGTGAAAAAACTTTGACAATTTTTTTTCTTTATTTTCCTGATATTTTTGGCAATTTTGATGAAACCAAACAGTGCGAAGCAATCTGTTGTTGAGCGTGGTTAACAATTGCAAGATGAAACTGTGCTGACAGAAGAATATGTGGAGCTATGGGTAGGCACCCAATATGACAGCAAGGATTAGCAATTAACTAATACATATTAGCGATTGTTCAATCCGGATCCAAAGTACAAATCACAGCTGCTGGCTAAGACGTGTCGAGATGTAGCGCAACAAGGTGAAAACAAAGGATGACGGATAGAACGCACAGAACAAGCAAATAACCAGATTTTTTCTTTTTCCTAAATTTTTCCCTGATTTTCCCAAAAGGCACTAGTAGGAATCAAACTTTTTTATTTTTTCACTATTTTTTTTATATTTTCTCTGAACAAGGATCACAAAAGATGCAACCACAAAAATTGGCACCTACAACTGAGGTGGGATGTGGTCTACAAAAAATAGCACGTTCTCTGAAAAGCGTGCAAAAACTTTAAATTTTTTTTTTATTTTCCTGATTTTTTTTGGTAATTTTGATGAAACCAAACAGGGCGAAGCAATCTGTTGTTGAGCGTGGTTAACAGTTGCAAGATGAAACTGTGCTGACAGAAGAATATGTGGAGCTATGGGTAGGCACACAATATGACAGCAAGGATTAGCAATTAACGAATATAGATTAGCGATTGTTCAATCCAGATCCAAAGTACAAATCACAGCTGCTGGCTAAGACGTGTCGAGACGTAGCGCAATAAGGTGAAAACAAAGGATGATGGAAAGAACGCACAGAACAAGCAAATAACCGGATTTTTTCTTTTTCCTGAATTTTTCCTTGATTTTCCCAAAAGGCACTAGTAGGAATCAAACTTTTTTTTCACTATTTTTTTATATTTTTCTCTGAACAAGGATCACAAAAGATGCAACCACAAAAATTGGCACCCACAACTGAGGTGGGATGTGGTCTATAGAAAAATAGCATGTTCTCTGAAAAGCGTGCAAAAACTTTGACAATTTTTTTTCTTTATTTTCCTGATTTTTTTGGCAATTTTGATGAAACCAAACAGAGCAAAGCAATCTGTTGTTGAGCGTGGTTAACAGTTGCAAGATGAAACTGTGCTGACAGAAGAATATGTGGAGCTATGGGTAGGCACACAATATGACAGAAAGGATTAGCAATTAACGAATACAGATTAGCGATTGTTCAATCCGGATCCAAAGTACAAATCACAGCTGCTGGCTAAGACGTGTCGAGACGTAGCGCAACAAGGTGAAAACAAAGGATGATGGAAAGAACGCACAGAACAAGCAAATAACCGGATTTTTTCTTTTTCCTAAATTTTTCCCTGATTTTCCCAAAAGGCACTAGTAGGAATCAAACTTTTTTTCACTATTTTTTTATATTTTTCTCTGAACAAGGATCACAAAAGATGCAACCACAAAAATTGGCACCTACAACTGAGGTGGGATGTGGTCTATAGAAAAATAGCATGTTCTCTGAAAAGCGTGCAAAAACTTTGACAATTTTTTTCTTTATTTTCCTGATTTTTTTGGCAATTTTGATGAAACCAAACAGAGCAAAGCAATCTGTTGTTGAGCGTGGTTAACAGTTGCAAGATGAAACTGTGCTGACAGAAGAATATGTGGAGCTATGGGTAGGCACACAATATGACAGCAAGGATTAGCAATTAACGAATATAGATTAGCGATTGTTCAATCTGGATCCAAAGTACAAATCACAGCTGCTGGCTAAGACGTGTCGAGACGTAGCGCAACAAGGTGAAAACAAAGGATGATGGAAAGAACGCACAGAACAAGCAAATAACCGGATTTTTTCTTTTTCCTAAATTTTTCCCTGATTTTCCCAAAAGGCACTAGTAGGAATCAAACTTTTTTTCACTATTTTTTTATATTTTTCTCTGAACAAGGATCACAAAAGATGCAACCACAAAAATTGGCACCTACAACTGAGGTGGGATGTGGTCTATAGAAAAATAGCATGTTCTCTGAAAAGCGTGCAAAAACTTTGACAATTTTTTTCTTTATTTTCCTGATTTTTTTGGCAATTTTGATGAAACCAAACAGAGCAAAGCAATCTGTTGTTGAGCGTGGTTAACAGTTGCAAGATGAAACTATGCTGACAGAAGAATATGTGGAGCTATGGGTAGGCACACAATATGACAGCAAGGATTAGCAATTAACGAATATAGATTAGCGATTGTTCAATCTGGATCCAAAGTACAAATCACAGCTGCTGGCTAAGACGTGTCGAGACGTAGCGCAACAAGGTGAAAACAAAGGATGATGGAAAGAACGCACAGAACAAGCAAATAACCGGATTTTTTCTTTTTTTCTGAATTTTTCCCTGATTTTCCCAAAAGGCAGTAGTAGGAATCAAACTTTTTTATTTTTTCACTTTTTTTTTATATTTTTCTCTGAACAGGGATCACAAAAGATGCATCCACAAAAATTGGCACCTACAACTGAGGTGGGATGTGGTCTATAGAAAAATTGCACGTTCTCTGAAAAGCGTGAAAAAACTTTGACAATTTTTTTTCTTTATTTTCCTGATATTTTTGGCAATTTTGATGAAACCAAACAGTGCGAAGCAATCTGTTGTTGAGCGTGGTTAACAATTGCAAGATGAAACTGTGCTGACAGAAGAATATGTGGAGCTATGGGTAGGCACACAATGTGACAGCAAGGATTAGCAATTAACTAATACATATTAGCGATTGTTCAATCCGGATCCAAAGTACAAATCACAGCTGCTGGCTAAGACGTGTCGAGACGTAGCGCAACAAGGTGAAAACAAAGGATGACGGATAGAACGCACAGAACAAGCAAATAACCAGATTTTTTCTTTTTCCTAAATTTTTCCCTGATTTTCCCAAAAGGCACTAGTAGGAATCAAACTTTTTTATTTTTTCACTATTTTTTTTATATTTTCTCTGAACAAGGATCACAAAAGATGCAACCACAAAAATTGGCACCTACAACTGAGGTGGGATGTGGTCTACAAAAAATAGCACGTTCTCTGAAAAGCGTGCAAAAACTTTAAAAATTTTTTTTTTATTTTCCTGATTTTTTTTGGTAATTTTGATGAAACCAAACAGGGCGAAGCAATCTGTTGTTGAGCGTGGTTAACAGTTGCAAGATGAAACTGTGCTGACAGAAGAATATGTGGAGCTATGGGTAGGCACACAATATGACAGCAAGGATTAGCAATTAACGAATATAGATTAGCGATTGTTCAATCCAGATCCAAAGTACAAATCACAGCTGCTGGCTAAGACGTGTCGAGACGTAGCGCAATAAGGTGAAAACAAAGGATGATGGAAAGAACGCACAGAACAAGCAAATAACCGGATTTTTTCTTTTTCCTGAATTTTTCCTTGATTTTCCCAAAAGGCACTAGTAGGAATCAAACTTTTTTTTTCACTATTTTTTTATATTTTTCTCTGAACAAGGATCACAAAAGATGCAACCACAAAAATTGGCACCCACAACTGAGGTGGGATGTGGTCTATAGAAAAATAGCATGTTCTCTGAAAAGCGTGCAAAAACTTTGACAATTTTTTTTCTTTATTTTCCTGATTTTTTTGGCAATTTTGATGAAACCAAACAGAGCAAAGCAATCTGTTGTTGAGCGTGGTTAACAGTTGCAAGATGAAACTGTGCTGACAGAAGAATATGTGGAGCTATGGGTAGGCACACAATATGACAGAAAGGATTAGCAATTAACGAATACAGATTAGCGATTGTTCAATCCGGATCCAAAGTACAAATCACAGCTGCTGGCTAAGACGTGTCGAGACGTAGCGCAACAAGGTGAAAACAAAGGATGATGGAAAGAACGCACAGAACAAGCAAATAACCGGATTTTTTCTTTTTCCTAAATTTTTCCCTGATTTTCCCAAAAGGCACTAGTAGGAATCAAACTTTTTTTCACTATTTTTTTATATTTTTCTCTGAACAAGGATCACAAAAGATGCAACCACAAAAATTGGCACCTACAACTGAGGTGGGATGTGGTCTATAGAAAAATAGCATGTTCTCTGAAAAGCGTGCAAAAACTTTGACAATTTTTTTCTTTATTTTCCTGATTTTTTTGGCAATTTTGATGAAACCAAACAGAGCAAAGCAATCTGTTGTTGAGCGTGGTTAACAGTTGCAAGATGAAACTGTGCTGACAGAAGAATATGTGGAGCTATGGGTAGGCACACAATATGACAGCAAGGATTAGCAATTAACGAATATAGATTAGCGATTGTTCAATCTGGATCCAAAGTACAAATCACAGCTGCTGGCTAAGACGTGTCGAGACGTAGCGCAACAAGGTGAAAACAAAGGATGATGGAAAGAACGCACAGAACAAGCAAATAACCGGATTTTTCTTTTTTTCTGAATTTTTCCCTGATTTTCCCAAAAGGCAGTAGTAGGAATCAAACTTTTTTATTTTTTCACTTTTTTTTATATTTTTCTCTGAAAAGGGATCACAAAAGATGCAACCACAAAAATTGGCACCTACAACTGAGGTGGGATGTGGTCTATAGAAAAATTGCACGTTCTCTGAAAGCGTGTGAAAAACTTTGACAATTTTTTTTCTTTATTTTCCTGATATTTTTGGCAATTTTGATGAAACCAAACAGTGCGAAGCAATCTGTTGTTGAGCGTGGTTAACAATTGCAAGATGAAATTGTGCTGACAGAAGAATATGTGGAGCTATGGGTAGGCACACATATGACAGCAAGGATTAGCAATTAACTAATACAGATTAGCGATTGTTCACTCCGGATCCAAAGTACAAATCACAGCTGCTGGCTAGACGTGTCGAGGACGTAGCGCAACAAGGTGAAAACAAAGGATGGATAGAACGCACAGAACCAGCAAATAACCAGATTTTTTCTTTTTCCTGAATTTTTCGCTGATTTTCTCAAAAGGCACTAGTAGAATCAAACTTTTTTATTTTTTCACTATTTTTTTATATTTTCTCTAAACAAGGATCACAAAAGATGCAACCACAAAAATTGGCACCTACAACTGATGTGGGATGTGGTCTACAGAAAATAGCACGTTCTCTGAAAAGCGTGCAAAAACTTTAAAAAAAATTTTTCTTTATTTTCCTGATTTTTTTTGGTAATTTTGATGAAACCAAACAGGGGCGAAGCAATCTGTC